>JAYWMT010000330.1:0-125721 GCA_039090855.1 Macrothele yani | reverse complement strand
CCAACCGCTTCCCAAACCGTCTATAGTTTAAGTTAGAATACTCACGATGTGGTATACCAGATTTCAGTGGTTCTGAAATTGAAAACTGTAGACTTTATTAAAAATTTTGTATGTGGGGGCTCTGACCAACCGGCCCCCCGCCCCCGTTCCAAAAAAACCGGTTCTACCGTCTAATACTTTTAGTGCCAAAGAAAAACGTAATATTCCTATCCTGTCTGCGTACAAACTTGGAAAATTTGATCAGGGAGCAAGACGATCGAAATCATACGTTTTCCCGTATTCGTTTTGTATGCAAAATCAAAATCTGTAAACGCGACGAATTGACGTAGTCGACGAATTGACGCTCGACGAATAGTCGTGGTCGACGAATTGACGCGCGACGAATTGTCGTAGTCGACGAATTGACGCGCGACGAATTGACGTAGTCGACGCGCGACGAATTGACGTAGTCGACGAATTGACGCACGCGGCGAATTGACGTGACACCCAATTACATACAGGCATATAAAATAGTGGGTAAAAGAAATAATGGTTTAATAATGTAAAATAATGTTTTTTTAATGAAGTCTTTGAGTTTTTAAGTAGTCTGATTACATTGAAATAATACAAATTCTCATGTGGCGTTAGGATTTTCAATCAATGCAAAAAAAACTGTGTCTTTTTTTTAATGTAAATGCAGTCACTAAATTTAAATTTTCAAGGTAAATTACATTTTTATGCCTTATATGAGACGTATGAACAACATGAGTGTCTTCACAAAAAATTATAGTTGTATATATTTCAACAAGGAATCAAGTTTCTAAACATTTTCTTTTTCATATTAAGTTTCTTGATTTTTTGTACATTACAATAATAGAATCAAATAGGACGAGATAATGACAGTAATATTTTTTTAGAAAACAGATTTTTATTTCGTATTTTACAAAAAGTTTTAAATCAAAGTTTTGAGTAATTCTCTTAAGAACAAATAAATACATGCACATGCGAAAATTGAAATGTTGTTTAGCTATTCTGAAACACAAAACACTCGTAATTTGGCGTTTCTGCCAAATAAGAAATATTAAATTATGTATGTTTCCTTTAGAGTAACATGGTCAAATCACGCAGATGCATGTCTCAAAGGTTTTAAAATCAAGTTAGCAGTTTCGACGATATTTGGTTCTCTCGTTTTGTAATTATTTCTTCGAGTTCTACTGTTGTTCAAGCTGTAGCAGATTTGATACACCTTCGAAAAGTGCGAGATGCTACAGTGAATCCTTATATTGTAGTGATTTACAACTGGTCCTCGTTATCATCCATCCATGGACGATTGCAAATTCTTTTTGTCAACGATGAAGTTTATTTTCACATGAGGGAAAATATATTTTTGCTGATGTGAAAACCATGTAGTACGAGAAATTTGTGTTACTAATTTAGGTCTTAAACATAAAAGTAGCAATAGTATTAAAAAAAGGAAAATCTAACCTGGAAATACAACAAAGAGATGATGAGCCATTGAAGTTCAAGGAAATATGCGGTATACTTCTGCTGCAGTAGATCTCGCTCTATATAATGAACGCTATCGATTGTGGGAAAACCAAGTTTCTACTTCCAACCGACAAGACATATTTTATGAGTATCAAAGTGGCCCATCCTCCTCTCGTGAGCGTTTAAACATTTTATCTGTTAGGGCGAGCTTCAATTCTTGGTCATACCAAGCAAGACACTGCAAGACCCGACCGGCTATCCCTTATCTCCTCTGGTATGTCACCCATTTGTTCGATTAACGTAATTCAAGAAGACTTACTTAGGTAACAAAAACATAGGTTGGATATACTTGCAAAATTTCGTTAGACTTCAACTGGTCAGCTGCGGGAGAGACAGGGAAAGAGTGTTCTTAAGAAAACAGGAGAATCGTTGTTTTAAACAAACCCCAAACTTTAACGATTGGTGTGAAAATCGCAGAAAACCGTTTAGAACGAACGGGAGCAGGAATATAAAATTTCAAATAAGTATGGTGTTCCACCGTATAATCTATCAAGAATTAAAAAAGGGATCAATTGAAACTAAAATTGAGTGATGAGTTTTCGATTGTTGAAAGATAATGCTTACTAGAAGGGAACAAAGAGATAGGTGGAAGTATTGGAGGGATTCAAGTCAATAGCGATGAAAAATCAGGAATGAGAACAAAATTAGAGCAGACAAAAAAAGTTATTTCAAACAAACAAGCACACAATGTATGAAATTTCTCAGAGTTTACTTTTTCGAAGTACCTTTACTACTGCATTAGCGAAGTAAAATACATTATATTTTACCCCGATAATTTTCCTTAATCTAAAACTTCAAAAATATTTTTAACTATCATCGTCGTAGTCTCTGATCTACAGTATGTGTTTGCTGAAAATACAGAATTTTTTTTGTAACAACAGGTGACACCCCTTAATGAGTTTATTTCTGTTTCTGATAACAAGTACTCGTTGAGGGTTTTAGTTTTTTATTTCATTTTCTTCGCAATTAATTTTTTTGTAATTGAGCTTGAGATACGTACCACTGAATTAGGGTTAGTTCTCTAAAGTATATATAAAAGTACCCTGAATTTTCGTTGTTCTATTGCCATAGATTAAATTTTGGTTAATTTCTTATAGCTACCAAATTCGTATATTTTATATATTTTCAGGATTACTAAATAGTATTTTCCAATATTGTTGAATACAGGACAGAAAAAAAAACAGGTTTTAAAATATTAGCTCTCATCATATAATGAGCTAATGCTCCTCACTATTGGATATACCTAGAAGGAAAAATAACTGTTGTTCACCTTTTAGACACTATCGAGAAATGTGTTATGCATCCGTACAAAAGAATGAGCACAAATACAAATTGCATGCGGTGATACTAAAATGTGGTGATAGGAAAGGCCAAGAAAGCTGTGAGAGTTCGCCTTCATGTTCCTTCGCAAACCATGTTTGGACATTCCGAACTCTGTGAAGTAAGGCATCCCCTGCAGGTAAACAGTGATTGTCTTTGGATGAACTTTGCTCGGCCAAAATGTTTCCATACGCCCTGCCAATCATCCGTCCTTTCAAGGCCATCAGGAGACGCGCTGAAAACCACGATAGTTGCCGCCCAGAACATG
The DNA here is from genome assembly GCA_039090855.1 of Macrothele yani. Lineage (NCBI taxonomy): Eukaryota > Metazoa > Arthropoda > Arachnida > Araneae > Macrothelidae > Macrothele > Macrothele yani. The sequence goes on along the minus strand of JAYWMT010000330.1, from coordinate 122,606 downwards.
ACAGAACTACCTACCATGCCGCACTGTTGGTAGCAGGCCGTCTAGGTTGTACGCATCTTGACGGTGTTCTCCATATGTAAACGCGTCCTGCGATGTGGAATGATGTAAATGCGGATTCATCCGACCATAGTACATGCTTCCATGTATCGCAGGCCCGCGTTATATACTACTGACGCCAGTGCCTTCGCCGTTGCGTATTCACCCAGGTCAATAGAGGTTTTTAAATTGCAGCTCTGCCATCGAAATATCGCTTTCAGTGCAGTTTTCGTTGCGCAGTGTTTTCGTCGATACTGGGGTTTGAGATGCAGTATTGACGTCAGCAGACATAATTTTCTCTCCGCGCTGTGGTTTTCTTATTGTGGTTAACAATACTCTTTAGTACGTCCCTGTGATTAGCAGTCAGTGTGTCGTCTTCCGGCCGCTCTTGTGTTTCTAGGTTTTGCCACAAACACGGGTATGCTGTCATGACGCTAAACACAATAATATCACTCGATACCGTCATTACCCAGGCGAACAAGTTGTCACGGAGAAACCAATTAACCCTCATTCAAAGTTCTTTAGGCCACTCATTTTATATCGTCACCCTTCAAAATACATTTTGCAAAATAATTTAAAATGCTCCTTAAACAGCACGAAGAATTCTTCTAAACAAAGCTATTACAACCAAAAAGTGTTGGATAATTTGCGTACTGATACATCTTCACTCGTTAGCTGCAATAAAAGTCACGTCCTCGGAGCTTATTGTCCAAACTATTCTTTTAAACCCCTTCGATATAAATTGTATTTCAAATATTTTTACAAAATCGAACTGATCATAATCAGAAATGTTTTTTGTTTTCGAGATCAACTCTTTCGTTATCTTAGTGTTTCCTCAGCTGCATTCATCCAAAACCCTTTGGATGTCTCTCAAAACCATTTGAAGTCTATAATAACTTGTTCTTTCCAAACAACCATAAACGAAAAATTCCTATCTTCGATGAATGCTTTCCAGGAAACAGATGCTCTGCAGCAAAAGCTCGTGTTTAGCGTGGGATTAGGGTCGTATACTTAAAAGACCTGCATGATAGAGCAGCAATCTCGTAGCACATTCCGAATCGGTATCAGCTGCAAAAATTCTTAGTCACTGATTACGGATTTTATCATTGCACATGAACTTTGGAAGAGCTCTTTGCAGATGCTCATTCGTAGATACGGTAATCGACGGTAAAATATATTTTGTGTGTGTGTATAGTGCTAGTAAATTATGGCCTCTATTCCATTTCTCTACGACAACTAAAAATTTTTGCGACTGTATGCTGCGGAATTGAGGGGATCAACAAACTGAACGCAACTCAACATTCGCTTGTGAAAGTTCGCGTTCAGCAAATCAGTACAAACAAATCAAGCGTAGTGTTTAGCTGGATGTGACTACAGAAATACGAGCTTCTGAAGCTTTGCGCTACATGTAGTATAAAATATCCAGTCATACGTAAGATAATTCATTAGGACCACCGGACAGTTATCAAGAGCAAATGGAGCTATGTACGCTGCACGCTGTTGGTGCCGCCAGACGGCGAGAAGCTTAGTATTAAAAAAGGGAAAGCCTTTATTGCTTGGTGACAGTAGGTTGAAGTGATTTTTGGGTAACGAGATGCAGGTAAAATGCGGATTTGATGGAGTTTCAACGTGGGGATGATTGTATTAGCTGGAGCCTTGGAGCGGGTATCACAGAAACCATCGCGGAAATGTTCCAGAGCAGCTGTTGTTAAAAATGTTTAAAGACTGAACTGTCAGCCGTCAAAAGATCTGGGTCTCTATGTGCAACGTGTGTTCAAGTCATCGACTAGTGACTGCTCGGGCAGAACTTAGAGAGCGTCCAGACTGGTAACAGATAACAGAAGGGAAACAGTACAATAGCGCAATTACAGACCATCTTAAATAAAGATTCCCGTTAAAATGATCTTCTGCACGCTCTGTTCTTCGTACACTGTGAATCGGATGGGGATATGGCAGCCAAAGGCCTATTTGGAAACACCTTTGCTGTCTGCAGTTAACAAGATAAAACGCCTCCAGTTTGCACAAGGAGCACAAGGATTGGACAGTGGATAATTGGAAACAAATTATGTGGGTCCGATGAATCACGTTTTCAGTTGCACCGATGCCGGATGGCCGAGTGAGAATTTGGTGGAAACAAAGCGTGAAACCATGGACCCCAAATGCATTGCTACAACCCTTCAATCTGCTTTAGGCAACGTTATGGTTTGGAGAATGTTTTCCTGGTATGCGTTTGAGCCCTTTAATTCGTGTGTTGATCACAATCAATATCTGACTGGCACACTGGGCATACTCTAAACATCTTTGCAGACCAAGTGCATCCTGTCATGTGGATGGTTTATCCCAATAGCGATGGCTACTTTCAACAAGATAATGCGTCCTGCCATAGTGGTCGTATTGGTAACAGGATTTGTTTCCAGGGAACATGTCGACGAGTTTACTTTGCTTATGTGGCCCCCACAATCTCCAGATCTCAACCCTATTGAGAATTTGTGGGATTAGTTTCGAGCGTAAGCCATCATGACAGCTGGATCCACCCTACTTGTGAATCTCAGGTATACTCCTGTAAAAAGTGCTAAACATCAAGCATGGTCTCAGATTCCACATACCACCTATCAATATCCTCGTGGGGTCCATGCCACGGAGAATTCGACGCAGTATTAGAAGGAAAAAAGGTGGCCCAACGAAGTACTGAGGGGGTGGTCACAATAAAGTGCCCACTCTCAGTGTTTTCTCGGTGGCTTCTATGACGAGATGAAACATATTTATACAGATTACTTAGTTGCGGTCCATAAATAAAAAACCTGCGAAGATGAGACGTACGTTTACTTTTAGTTCAAAATTTCTGGAATTTTTTGGATAAAAATTGGAAACTCTTGAGTGTAAAAGTGCAGGTAGAAGATATTCACCGAATCGAAAACGATTTAATATGTTTCGTAAAATGACTTTACCAACCGTAGTTTTCGAACACTAGGGGCGTTTGAGGATCAAAAATTTTATTTTTTTTGCACGGTCTAATGTACATAGACGTCAATTGCCTATTTAAACCATCAACAATTTTTAGCTGTAAATAAATTCTGATGAAAGCCTTTTCGTTATCTACATTTTTAGTCCGTTTTCACTTTTAATATGTAACTTTAAGTTCACCGCTTTACAGCTAATTGAAATTCTTTAATGTCGCACCATTTTCTATAACTGCTTCTGGTGCTTCCCAAAATTAAGTCACTTTCTTGCTGTTTTTCGCAACGAATTAAAAAAAATATGTTTAATCTTTAATTTTGAGAATGGACAACACACATATCAGAGACCATGACGTTAAAATTTAGTAATTAAGACCGCTTTAAACTGAGCTTTCCCATGTGACGTATCTACTTTCTTCTGCTTAGTCTGTTTGAAGGGATGAAACCAGAACTTCTGATTCTTTCTCTTCGCAATAAGAAGATTTAATTTTTGTAGATGGTTCCTTTCCAGAAGAGAGATCCTAACATTGTTAAGTTTACATTTCAGCCAAGGCCATTTTTTTATAATCTTCCAAGCGTACAATCTGTAAATGCTTCGATATCTTCTGTTAAAACAAATCTGAAGGTAAAGAAAATGTACCGTAAATAAAATTATTTCTGTAGTATTTGTGGTCATAATATTTTTAACGAAAATAAAATAAGCAACCTATTTCCTCTTACGGCCATATTTTTCCGAGTTCACAAGTAGAAAGCTTAATCTGTTGCATCTCTTTTCACGGCAGTATTTGTTAATATAACATGTCTTTAAAAACAATAAACCTTCATACTATTCTATAAGTTTTTTCTAAAACATTTCGACATCAGTAAATTTTCAATACACGAGCGCGTATCAGTCTCACACAAGCATATTCTCCTTTTTCGAACAATTATATTTTTCCCTACAATACTTTTCGCGGGTGCACATTAAGAAAAGCAATTTGGAAAACGCTCCGTCAAACTTCTTGAAAGCCTTCGAGATTAAAACCCCACCATTCCAAAATGTTTGGGAAATCGCCTCCTTCACAGGTTGTCCACGTACTCTCTGAACAAAGAGAAAAAGGAAAACGGCTCTTTCACATAATATTTTCCTTCCACATTTCACACCACAACTTTCAAATTTTAGTTCAAATTATGTTCTTTCTAATGTTTTTGATTTAGCAAATGTACGAGGCAAATTTTTTTGCGTATCGCCGGTGAATTAAGCAACCATGTTCTGGTAAGCCTTTAGAACTTTTAACACATTTTTAGGTCTTAGAAATATCCGATGTGCTGGTACCTATAATTTTGCGACAGCTAATATTCGACATTCTCCACCTTCAGTTTGCTCTTTACGAATCACCGAATTAAATGTGTAATTTGAAATTTCCAATTTGGTTTGACTTTTCGGCTTAAGTACTTTTAAGGAAATGAGAAATTTATAGATGCTCCGGAGCAGTTTAAAACTGTCCTCCGTTTTGAAACTTTCATCAACTATTGCTATATTTTCCTTCGTTAAATTATATAGTACAACAGTTTCAAATATTATATAGTTCCTGATGGATCAAACTCCACTCTAGAACCATTCTTTCTCAAACAAATGGAACATCTCTTGCAGAATCCGTGCCCACTTCGGACGAATGGACAAAGACGAGAACAGCCGCAACCACTGGGCCATTAGGACCGCATTTTACCAATTCAATGGGCTGTAATGATCATTTTTTTACTAACTGTGAAAACCAGATAACTCAATAAGAAGGTCATCAAGAGTTATGTATGCGAATTCTCTCTTTTAAAGTAGAGAATCGAAGCTAGCGATCAAGTGTCCCTAACAAAACCACTAGCTATATCATCTCGTGCGCGGTTTCGCTTACTCTCAGAATATTTCTAATTTTACAGTCTGTCCAGCTCTCACAATTCAAATCTTTTAATGCTCATTATTAAAGCCAGAGATCAATCACCTCGTCCTATTCATGTTCTGATTAAAAAGCTACAGGAAGCGTGCAAATGTCACGTTTATTTTTTTCTTCTCTTTTTTTTTTTTTTTTTTTTTGACAAAAATACTTTCATTTTGAAGGAGCACGATCTGCTGGGTTATTATCACTACAACCTACTTTCTTTTGTAGATTTTTTTTTTGATTGGAGGTTTAACGACCACCGTGAGCAACTCAATGGGCTATAAGCAGTCGCCCGTCCCTAATTTAGGGTCACTGGTTCCAGGGAAGGGAGAGAGCCAGTGCCTAAGACAAACACAACATCCATGCCTCACCGGGATTCGAACCCAGACCCCGTTCGGACGAATGATCAAAGGCCATCACTTAGACCACTGCGCCACCGGGGCGGCCTTTTCTAGATTACTAGAGATAGAATAACGTAGTTATAATTTCGGAACGAATCCCACTGGGAAAATGATTCTTTAAACATGCGCGGAATTGTTGGCACATATGTGCTGTATTTTCATTGTTTCCATGTTGCAAGTCCTTCAGAGAACTTGAAAATTACATTGCCAAGGAGCGGGAATCGAACCCGCATCTCACGATTTTCTTGAAAACATGCTATTCGTTAAACGATCCGAAATTGGGTTCGAATTCCACTACAGGGCAATGAAATTTTCAAGTTTCCTGATAGAGATGCTACACGGAAACAGTAAAAATACAGCACAATTGTTCTACCACGCTCATCTGTATTGCCTTCCATGTATTTGTGAAGAGTTCTTTATTCAGGGATATTCGTTCTGAAATTATATGTATGATGTTTTCTGAAAGACTGGAACTTTTGACAACATCATTTCCTGAAAGTGAGCAAATGTCGTATAACCTCTACGAGGAAGCACTTGATGGTTTCGACTAGAGAAAATTTTTAACGGTTCTAGGATTTCTAAGCTACATCTGCTTAACTTCAGTTGCTTAAATCTTTTCTTAACCTGGGTGGTGCAACGGGTAGTAAGCTTAAATTGAAACTGGGTGATGCGGTTATAATTTTCGCTCCGAGGCAAAGTAATATTAAAGTTCTCTGAAAAGTTGCTACATGTAAACAGCAAAAAATTAGGCACATTTGTGCCAACAATTTCATTCGATTCAATAACATCTTTTTATTTGCAGTCATGACATATGGCATACAACAGAAAAACTAGAGTAGTACAGTTGCAATGCTCTGTGTAGCGCACAATTTCCAATTGCTGCCAAATAAGGTAATAAACAGAATACGAATGAGTAAGTATAAATTTTATGTACTGAATTTTAGCAGTTTTTATTCTTCTCCGTTGCGCAGTTTGGTGCTTTTTCTAGTCCAGTGAAGAAATAAACTTTATGTTTATTAGACTTATTAACGAAACGTTTTTAATATAATGACTCAAGTAGTTTGTTTAATGCAAATTATACACTTTGGATTCTTCTGCGTTGTGTAATAAACAAGTAAACTATCACACTTCGAAGTAAGAAGCCTGAAACGCCAATTTTCTGCAATTTTCATTCATCCTTCTATGTGTACTGATGTACGTTCAAAAATACGTTTTTTTCTTATGAAAACAATTGGTTTCTGCTACCGATTGAAAGGGTATAGATATTTCCAAATATGAGACATATACAATTTCATTTACTTTAACTAACTGAAGTGTTAATATTATTATTTACTACGAAGACATATTTATCTTAAAAACTTTTCTGCGCCCTACAGTAATCTGCATGACAGAGCAGGGGACTCAGAGGTAATCATCCGCAGGGACTCATGACAACAATTTGGCCCCGAAGAACTCAATAGAACAGCTTGCCAGTGGCCAACATAGAACTAATACACTGGCGTGCAAAACTTAAGGACGAGACGGTTTTTCGAATGCAACGGCGTGCAGAAGTGCTCCACATCGACACAAATCATACCATAAGATCCCCAAGATGTAAGAATATGGGACAAGACAGCAAAATCGTCCAAACATGGAATCCAAAGGATACAAAGGCACTTTATTGAAAAGGTAATCTTCAAGCACAACTGGACAGAAGACAGAAACTTCCATGTGACAAGCGGCTGCCGAGAAAGATCCAGTCTTTAGTAGGGGATATGATCACCCCTGACTGCGTTGCAGGATTTACAACGTCTGTCCATCCTGAGGACGATTGTCAAGGAGCTGTTAAGGGATCGTGGCCCATTCCTCTTGTAGCACCAATCGCCGCTGCGAAATCGATGCTGGCGGCTGGTGACGTTCTGCCAAGCGTCTCCCGAGAAGGTCTCTCATGTGTTCGATTGGATTTAGGTCCGGCGACCTTCCGGGCCAGGCCATGCGTTGAATATCTTCACTCTCCAACAGCTCTGTGACAGCCACTGTACGTTGAGGTATAGCGTTGTCGTCAATGCAGAGAAACTCGGGACCCACAGCTCTTCTAAACAGACACACGTGAGGCAGGAGAACCTCGGTTCAATAGCGGACACCAGTGACTGAAGCTCCTTGGAAGATGTGGTTTTCAGTACGGCTACCAAGCATGATACCGCCCCAAACAAGAACTACACCACCTCCAAACCGGTCCCTTTCGATGTTGTTGGAGGTGTGATTGAGTGTTTCATGCTCTCTCAAGTTGTGTATTCGTCCCGAATTGCTCGTCAGACAAAATCGGCTCTAATCCGTAAAGAGAACTCGACTCCATTGCTGATGTGTCCAGTTATTTTTTTCCTGGCATCCCAGAAACCGCCGTCTCCGATGAGCAGGCGTTAATAGCACCCCACCGTACTGGTCGTCGTGCAAATAGACCACATTTGTGCAGCCTCCTGGCCAAGGTAAAACGCGATAACGGACGTCCAGTTGTCTGTAGCACGTGCGTTAGATTTCTCCCGCTGCCTGCCGTCTGTTGCTTAACGCCTGTAGGACAATATACCGTTCGTCTGCCGCCGTGGTTGCTCGTGGACGACCACTGCTGAACTCTAAGACAGCTGTTCTTGTCGGTTTAAATGCTTTTCAAGCTCGTGAAACGATGCTGTGAGCGATCCCGAACTCCTCGGCCACACTAGTCACACTTCGACATTCTTCCAACTTTCCTATACCCTGTACTCGGGTAAAGTCATCCAGATGTCGTCCACTGGATTCCCTGGTGGCCATATCACAAGATGGCAACAACTCGACGTCGTCAAAATCGATGTACATCGTTCAGTAGCTTTGACCGAATTGCTCAGCGTACACCGCCCGTGTGCTTTATACCCTTCCGACACTCCCCCCCTACGACATGCTGCATATATGCGCATTCCCTACCGTACTGGACCCTAGTCTATCTCCTGAGTGGTTTTTCGGTCCGTTCTGCCTGCTCGTTCGGGTGTTATGCTAATTTCTCCTCTTTGTCCTTAATTTTTGCACACTAGTGTATGTCGAACCGTTGCCGTCTGCGCTATTTGTTCTAAGTTTACAACTCACATATGCAGCCACTGGTGCAATACCACGTTATAGAGAACTACCAAACTTTGTAAATTAATCATACTTAAAGATTACATGTTGAATATCACCCAATCGGATTCTCATGAATAGTTATAACATCCGAGGCACCGCACTAAATTTGTAGTATTGTTTGTTATATTTATTTTATTTTTCAGGTTCATTGCTGAAAGCTGTTGATCAAAAACTTGAGTCTAGTAGTTGAACTATAGTTTTCTTTTATTATTTTTGTACTAGAATATTTGAAATATATATATACTGCTGGACACCCAAAATTCAACACCAAGATTGAAGCATCCGATTAGCCTGAAATTCGCAGCATGCGTCACCTGCGAGAGGGCATGCAAACGATTAGCGTTGCATGGCATATGCAAAACATATGCGCCCGGCACGCCACAGAGAAGCACTATAAGGTGGGTGCACAGAAGGCGATGTGTAAGTAGTGAAAGTGTGTTGTGCTGCCAGACATGTTCGTGGGAAGCTTCCTGATGCCTCGTCGCAGAATACGGCAGTCATTCCAGCACGTTTCGGAGTTCGACAGAGAACGAATAGTGGCTTACCGCGACAGCGGTTTATCGTACCGAGACTTCGGCGCCTGTGTGGGACGACATCCAGCCAAAGTGAGATGAGATTGGATTCGGTCGGTGCAGGAGGGACGGACGGTCGACGTGAGCGAATGCCACAGCAGCGCCAAACCACCGAACGAAAGGACCCGCATGTTGTGCGGCAAGAATTTACGGCTCGCACCGCCACATCACGAACGTTAGCGCAGGAATTGGGGGTGCGTTGGGCAACAACCTGTGTCAGCACGTACCGTTCGACGTGGTCTGCAGGAGCGGGAATTGTCGCACGGAGCCCATTGCTCCGATAACCATTGATGTTACACCACAGGTGAGTGCGGCGGCAGTGGGCCGTTAAACGCCGCAACTTGACTAACGAATGGCACGACATTGTTTTCTCCGGCGAAACTCGCTTCTGCCTGCTACACCACGATGGGCGGATCCGCGTGTTGCGGCACCGCGGCTAGAGACTGAATGGCGCCTGCATAGTGCATCGCCATACCGGTCCGACGCCAATAATATGACAGCCACACCCCTCTGGTACGCATCGCCGGTACACTCAACAGCCACCGCTATATCTCCGACGTTTTGGAGCCATTAATTCTACCTTACTTTCAAGACCTGCCAGCGGCACCGTTTCAACAGGAAAATGCGCGCCCGTACGTGGCACGCATCGTGTAACAATTCTTTACGGCCCACCAGGTGTCATTGCTGTCGTGGCATGCCTTTTCCCCCGATATGTAGCCCATCGGACACGTCTGGTCGCTGATCGACAACCGAGTGGCCCGACAAGCACCACCCGCGTCTACGCCTCATGATCTGTGGCAACGTGTGGTATAAGCCTGGACCGACATATCCCAAGCCCACATCCAAAGCCTCTTTCGTTCGATGCAACGGCGTGTAGCGGCCGTTATTGCCAGCCATGGTGGCCACACTAACTACTGACGTCTGCGTGCTGCGCAAGTCGCACGGTCCTGTAAGCTCAATCGTTTCATCTTTGTATCTGTTGTTATGTGTCAAGTAAATCTGGCTTTGCTATTTCGTGTCCTGTCGTGTACATACAATGCCGGAAAATGGAAAAATAACAGTTAGAAGGAATACCGTCAGTAACGTCATGTATTATAATATGTTAACTATTAAAGGCAGTAGAAACTGTGATCCAAGTTGGATAGTCCTTGGATCAAATAATGACTGTCACTGCCGACAACTCTAACTAAATATTTTCAGAATATGTCTTGCTGTCTTTAGGTGGTCGATGGCAGAACGAAAAATCGCTGAAAATTTGTCTTTTCATGTTTACTTTAAATACGCAAACGGATGCTGATTAGACATAACTAAACGCTGAAGCTCAGTATTCCAAAGAGGAATTTTCCACAGAATGTCTCATACTAAAGTCAAATTTTCTGTCATTAAGTTAAACGTATTACTTTCGTGACGATTTCTGCAAATGAAGTTCAATGTTTATTATTTTCTGACTGAATAACGAAAAAATGATGCTTCTTTAGACAATTGGAATTCACTCCATCTTGCAGTTTTAAAAGATTAAAACATATGTTTGAAGCATTTGAGATTGTAACAGTGGCTTCTGACGTTTGGGTTAATGATTGTATTATTTCCATTCGAATTGTCTAACTTACAGTGTTAATACGTATGTGAGGTTGCAGTTAAATCTCATAAATATGGTTAATTCAAATACTTGACGTGGATCAGAAACACCAAATAAAAATAATCGCGCTTTCCACCTTAATAAGTGAGTCTCGGAAAACTTCACATTTTCCGTGACTCACTAATTAACGTGGAAAGAGCGATGATTTTAGTTTGGTGTTCGTCCTCTACGTCGAGTTTTTGAATTAATTATCCATTAGACTCCTAGTTTTTTGCTCAGTTGCTGCTTTCTATTTTTAGTAAATCCCCAGCATTGTACGGCGCTCCATGAAGCAACCTGCCACGTAGTTTGGAAGTTAATCACATGTGAGTCTGGATAATTCGAGACCGCTGTGGTGCAGTGGTAGCATGTCCGGCGCGTAACTGGGAGACCCTCGGTTCGATTCCCGGTGGCAGCCAATGAGAAGTTTTCCGAGACTCATTTATTTACGTGGAAAGAGCGATGATTTCCATTTGATAGATGTGGTTTTTTCATAGTAATGAATATATAGAGGAAGAAATTAATGTTTTGCTTGGATCTTGATTTCGTTGGGAAACGGAAGAAAAAAACGTGTGTTTCGCTCGTTGAAAATCCACCTGTTCAAATATGAAAATATATCTTAACAAATTACGAGCAATTTTAACGGTACCCCTTTCACAGGGAAAGTGATTTAAATGTAAAAAACAATTAAAAAAAAATTAAGTTCGACAGTGTAGGCACTCTCTTTAAAGCTTCAAATGTTACGAAATTGCAGGCAAAGAATGTAGAGACTATTTGTATACACATACGGATTCACATTTTTTCTCTTCCAGTTTTACTATCCCTATCCCTACTTCCATGAAATTATGAAAAGTGTGTCATCTACTACAGAGGAAACACTGAAGGAATACCATGGTATGAAACTGGGTCGCTTACAAAATAGAGAATACAAAATTCACCGCTTTATGCGTAATATTTATTAGATGGGACTTTTCTTCCTTCTTATGTTTATTTCATTTCGGTACACTTTATTCTAAAAGAAATGAAAATTTCATTTCTGAAAATTATACGAAACTGTACAAAAAGAAAATTTATGCTGAAAAACGTGCATGGAATTTTAATGGTCAGCTATCATTTGCATGATACAGAGCTATAATTGAAAATTAAATTTCCTAAACTGCATGACATTTGTATATCTGCTGTATTTATCTTAACTTTGATTTTTTCTGATGTTAGTCTATAATAATGTTCCTTCCAGTCTGCTATATACTTAAACGACAATTTTACATTTTATTATAAAAACACCTTCACAGCTAAAACTTTGAAATTTCAGGTGAAATGGATTACGTCTAGAATGAAGAAATATGTTCATCCAGGATGTAGAAATAGTGAAAATATGTCGTCATCAAAATAGAATTACATGATGAAAGTGTTTATCAACTGAGTAGACAGTATGAATCCTTGAAGGAAGACATCAACAATATCTGCACCAAAGTTCAGTATTTGGTGCTGACTTTGCAAATATATAAAAATAAGTGTTCAAATAGTAATTTAGAAATATCAGCCCCTTTGGTGCTGATATATCTGAGGATTTATATTTATGTCACTTCTTTTTTTGTTTTCATTAAAAAAGGATATTATCATCGGGACTCGAGGGTCGCTGTTGTTGAACGGTATAACTGAATCATCTAAAGCACAGGTTTCGCTCAGTCTTGTGAGTGTACGTAAGATAATTTTTCCTTGATTATGTTACGAAAGTCCTATTGCAATTGAATCCAACAATAAGAACCTTCTTTATTCATTTCATTATTAACTGGTAATGTCGTAATACAAACAAACTTGAAATCCATCGGTAGATGCAGTGATGACTCCCGGCGTAGATCATGGGCTGAGCCGGTAGCTTTTTTCGCTGATAACTGTCGACTCTGGAATCCAAATGGGCCCGTCTGCAAAATGAGTTTGTAATTAAATGATCCCGTTGCAAAATGCCACTTTAAAGAAATATTCTAGAGCAGTGAACGGTATCTCACATTAAATGTACATTTCATCTTGTAAGTTTTGTTTCATTTATTTTCTTACAAATACTGCTTACACAATATTTCCCCTGAGAAACATAGCCAGAATTGACAGAAAACGACATTCAAAGTAAAATCTGACTTATTAGATTGACAGAATGCATCTACACTTTATTGTAAATTGATGACATGTTTCATCAACACCCTTGTACATGTACTTCTCTTTCCTTTTCTCATATTAACACGTTGTCCTCTTAACAAGATATAGTGCTTTAACTTATAATTTAGAGGGTCCTTTTCTTTCTGTTTGCCCTACTTTTCTCCCTCCTCATTACTTTGGGCTGGTATGCTTTTTACTATATTCTAAACTATTTACAAGACATAATGTATTACATAAAATTGTATTTCTTTGTCAACCCTTCCACTGGTGTCCTGTGCTCCAGTAATTATTTTCATAAATGTTCCGATCTATTTATTTATGCTAATCAGGAAAACATATAATATGCAAATTATTAAAATAGTCCCTGGTTACTTCCAAATTTTCTTGCCTGCGTGCAACGTAATTTGAGCTTCCTTCTACGTGCTGGTATTACTTTACAAAACTTTTAATTCAAGAAATAGCCTTATTTTCGCTCGTTGCCTCATTCTTCTACATGCTGTCAGGATAATAGCTTTAATAATAAGTATTTTTGGTATTTCAGCTCATGTTCATTCCAATAATATGCTACACACAGCTCTTGTCATGAGCTTTAAAACAAGTGCTATTAAATTTCTGTATCTCCCTTAGCCCTTGGCGTTGGCTCCTATGCATACACTGACTACTTGTTTTTGGCTTATGGGCTCCCACTCGTTTTCCTGCTGCACAACTGGTTGTTACAACACTATGGACGAAATAAGTCATTCCACTCTAACAGTGCGCAGATGCATTTCTGTCAATGTAGTAAGTCAAATTAGAATATATGTGCTGCCACTTGATCCTGAATACATGTTTCCTAATTTCCCGTTACAAACGCAATTTCCAGACGTACCCCTTAGGGGTTCCTGATTTAACGTTGTCAGGGAAAAAAGATGTACACCGATTGTGTTTCAAAGTTGCTTGTATAATGGCTTTGCCATTAAATTACATTGTTTATTGTTTCATTCTGAAAACCTATTCGTCTTTCAGTAGAGAGGTAAACCCAAACTTTACATGCAGAAATACTGCAACTTGTATAAACTAATATCTTCAGGTGTAGAGCAAATACATTTCTATGGTTACACAAATATTAATAGTCGCCATTCGCCCAGATGGAATCTCGGTTAACGAGCATGGATGTCGCGTATGCCTTGCAGCACTCGCTAGCTACCTTCCCTGGAATCAATGACCAAAAATTTGGGACTGGCGTCTGATTACAATCCATTGAGTTGCTCATGGTGGTCATGAAACCCTAAACAAATAAATAAAAAAATAAATTTCTTGTTTATATGAAGGTGTTCATAAAACGAAGTGCTTACAAGAAAAACATGGATTTGTTTATTACGCCGCTATTGCGCTCCACGCCTCAAGTGTACTTGTACTTAACATAGTAACTTCTACTTGCTTTAAATATGAGTGTGATTCGTGTATCTCAACATTTATCCTATTAAAGATATTTTAAAAATTTCACGGCCGCAGCTCGCAGCTTTTACAAAAGAGGCCTGTCAGTGGTAAATATTTCGATTGTTGAGCAGGACGACCGAAAATTCTTACCACTGACCGGCATCAAATTTACCACTGAGCGGCATTGCTCATGCTCATCAATGTTATGAGTAAACGTCCTAAACAGAAGGTTCTTTGTGCTCGTCTTAATTTACAAGGTGAGCCGTCAGTTTTTATTTACAAATTAAAATATTATAATATATGAACGTAAAACCTTTAAATTGTTAACTGTCGACATGACGAAAACAGCGGCTGTTTCGTAGGTGCCGGCTTGTTACTAAAGTTTAAATTGTTCACTTGTGCAGTAACGTCGCTGTTTGACTGGGTGAATCATAGGTTAGAAGTGAATAACTTTTCGGATAATATAATCAAACTACTTTAACTGAGGCAATGACTGAAACTAAAATTTCGGGACTATGGTATGTACACGCAATGTTATCTTAACCTGTGATCCTACAGTGGCGGCTTTAACTTCACCTAGGTCACTTAAAATAAATGTTTTATTCAGTAATTTTGTATGAAATATTCTTTTTGGCCTTTATTGAGTTCTAAAATACTCAACATTTTGATTACATATCAATTCATATAGCTCGTTCAATACGGAAAAGAAGTCCACATACAAGAACAGTGCAAGTGAAGAGACGAATCCTGAAGTCACTTTCCATTAACTGTTTCGCGATTGAAATGTTTTAGCTTTAGACGAGGGAGCTCTGCAGCTGGAGTCGTGACGGGACGTTCGAAGGAGATAACAGTGGAGCTGAGTGAATTACCCAGAGTACCTTGCAATCCACTAGAGCTTTTTTCTTGAGGTGCTGTGGTACATGCTTTCCGAAAGGGATTTGCTTTTTCCTGGTTTGTGATTATTTGTGAAAAACTTTATCTGATGCTGTGGTTTCGCGTACAGTTGAACTGATAGTGCTAGTTTAAGTTTTTAATTCAAAACATTTTATAGCTTTTCTTTTCTTTTTTTTTTTATAGGAAAGCAAAGGAAACAATTCAGACTAACCGAAGAGGAAACAGGTGTACTGTAGTTCGTAAAAGAGAAAAATAAACCTACCCCATTATATAAATAAATTTACCTTGTACCAGACGACTTTTGCTCCCAAATAAGGAAGAAGGCGAAACTGGCTAAGCTTAACAATAGGAAGAGATATTCTTTAGCAACGGAGAAGCAAGTGACTTATCAAAATTTGTACATGCAACATTTACCACCAGAAGAAAGCTCGACAAACATTTAGTGTATTAATCAGAAATAGAAGCCTACGTTAGACAGTGTTATGAAAAATGTCAGTTGCGTAAAACGAGAAGCGAGGTAATGATATTAATATTGTACAGGCAATTGGCATTAATAATACATTCCTATGGAACGTAAGTTTTGAAAGCTTGAGTAATTATTGAGTTTTATTGCCCCATGGACATCCTTTATACATGCATCATTCTAATCACCAAAATATTTTGTCAGAATATGAATAGTAGACTCTGACAGAAACAATAACCATAGTAAGCCGAGAGTATCGAAAAATATATTTGATTTCATCCTTTGCAAAATGCTAGAATAATAACGAAAACGCATTCTAGAAAACAAACAGATTCATATTTTTCAGATAATGTGAGGCTAATTGAGCATCAATTATATCAATACAAAGGGAAAACAATTGTCAAATGAAAATAGGAATCATTGACGGATAATGTAGCTAAGTTTACTGACAATTTAGTGCACAGGAATGTCTACCTTTACTTAGAAAATAAACAGATATAGGAGGTGGCCTTCCTTTAAATTTATTCAAGGTGCTTATTTCACAAGCGTTTAATGAACTTAGAGCAATACAACCCCCGCCAAAAGTGAAAGAAAATGTATACCTGCCTCCCCTTAATTTGGGTCACTTATGAAATCAAGCAGCAACTTTATCCGAAAAGCATTCTGCAGAAACAATTTCTTTTTCTTACATTTCCGACGGTTCATGCATTCCTGTTTGTTTTCCAAAAGCAATAAACATTAGGGCTTCCGCTATAGAATATGTTTACTATGAAGTTCAACATAGATTAAAGCCATTGTGACGTACCTGTCCCGCAGGACGCACATGGCATAAACGCAGATAGCAGGTAGAGCACATATCCGCGAAGCTCAGTTAGTAAGAGCGAATTACTCCAGAGTGAGAAGATCCAGGTTCGATGCCCAGCACGGACAAGCTTGTTGTACACTATATTGGCCCCCGAACTTCCAGGATGACCCGATTGTTAACGAGACAGGGAGAATAAGAATCTCTTCTTCAGTGCTTCGAAAAAATAAATTAGTGCGATATTACGTTCCACACACCTAATTGTCTAGGATTTCTCAAATGCACGTTTCTCATGAGATGACTGCCCACAGTGACACATGGTCTGGTCTGACACGTGGGCCATGTCCCTGGCCCTCTTTCGGGGGGGGGAATGCTAGAGGTAACGTGCCTGCACCGCAGGACGCACATGAGATAAAGGCAGATAATAGTGAGGGAACATATCCGCGTAGCTCTGTTGGAAGAGAGACTTACTCTGGGGTGAGGGGTCCTGAGTTCGATGACCGCCGCGAACAAACTTGTACGTTATACCACCTTACTGGAAACGTTTCTAAAGTTTGTCATCTATGTATCCTGCCTGTTAACTACAATGCAAAGCGTCTTTTGCTCGTAAATTTTTTTTGGCAGCGTGCCAAACTAGAGTTCAATAGATGAGCATTACAGGTCAACACAACTGTAAGCAAAAGCGGGTACCCTGATATAGAGAAAAAACCACGGCCAGTTTTATCACTAAAGATCAGACGCATTTTTGCACGTGGACAATAGCCACCATTTGGAATGCCACTATTTAATAATAGACGGTGTCAGAGAATAGCGCGCAACAGATATTTTAAAGAAGTTTACAACTAAAGATATATTTTTCATAAAAATGGTAGTTTACAACTAAACATACATTTTTTCATAAAAATGATACGTATTAAATAAATACATTTATCAAGAGCATTGTGTACGTATATTTCCGTGTCCCTTACACTCACGTTCATAAAAAAACAAAACACCTGAAAGGAGTCGACGTAGGACTTTGAGATTTACAGGATACGTTCACCTGGCAATACAGAAAAATGATTAATAGCTCGGTGTCATACGTACTAGGTGCATCGAAGTAGCTAATAATCTGTGTGGCCACATGTGGCTTGTATCACTGAGGTATCGAATCCAATAATGTGCAAAAAATGCTCTGTGAAAGAGCCAGTCTGTATTGACCCGTGTCGAAAGCTCATCAAATGTTGCTGGAGGACGGTCGTACTTCTGCACCTATCGTTGCTGAGTGTCGCAGACATTTTCTATAAGTGGTAAATCAATTGATCTTTTCGGCCACGTTAGCAATTAAAAGTTTTTAACTCTGAAGAAGGTTCGTGTTTCTCTGAAATATGGTGTTGCATGATCCTGGTGAAATACAGCTCCAGGATTGTTCTGAAGGTAGGAAAAGGCGTCCGGCAGTACAGTGTCGTTGACGTAACGGTCACTCTATCTTGTGGTTAAGAACTCTCATGAGAGTTGATCTGCATTCGTACCAGACAGCACTTCAGGCCACAATGCCTCGTGTTGGTGTGGTAGGTATGATACGAATAAACTATTATCGAAGCCTGTCCTCCTCTGATCGACGGATACATATACGGCTATAATTTTTGACAAAGCGAAATTAGGTTTTGTCGGAGAACACGTTATTGTGCCATTTGTCACACCATTCCCTTCCTTCGATGCACCATTGCGGCCTGGCAGTACGCTGCTAAGGTATCAAACATTTTTAGGAGGTACCGACGAGTACCTAGAGTGTCCCGCATAGCTGTGTATGAAAGTGTAATTGTTCCTACTCTGATGCATATTAGTGAAACCTGGGTACTACAGAAGAAACATAGAAGTATTTTGTGTGCTGGAAAAATGCGTTACTTAGTTGTGGCAAGACACGGTCTGCTTATGTGAGTGATGAAGATGTGTAGCAGTTCTGTGATGTGAAGCAAAATGTTTTGAGGAAGGTGGAGACTAATATGCTTCGGTGGTTTGGCCATGTTGAAAGAATGAGCAATGAGAAACTTACTAAGAAAATCTTTTTAGCACATGTGGCAGGAAGGAAAATCAGAGGAAGGACAAGGAAGACATTTGTGGATCAGACTAAGGAGTGTATGTATGAGGAAAAGATTATGAGTATGAAGTACAAAAGATCTTGTGTACTGCGGGTAATGGATATCAGTGAAGCCCGAGTTGTAAGTCAAGATCTCTGTAAATGGGGAAGCTTAATACGAGTATAGTAAGTAGAAATATTTGTTAGTTTGTATTTCTTTTTGGAGCTAACCTCCGAATCTCAGAGAACATCTTAGTGATATGGTACCGACGATCATACAGTCTAAATTGTAATACCCGCCAACGAACTATTACCACTGACTTCGGAGAATGCCTCACAGTTTACCATTACTGAACCAAAAAGCAGTTGATGATGCAGAACAGTTATTCAAAGAGATCCTCTTGAGATGACGTTTGCCCCTCGGCGTTTTCTGTGTACGACGTCCATAAACGTTTCTTTCGGACCTGCGTCTTTCTGCTTTCCGTTCCCTGCCAACTCTTTCCACGACGGCCGCAATGCTTGCCACAAGACCGGCGATTTCTGGAAGGGAAGCATTATATTCCTTCATACCGGCAATACGATTTCTGTCGAACTCGCTGTGAGACGACGACGAGGCATTCTTATCCACTGCTTACCAGGCACTGCATGCCGACCAAACCACGCGATATTTATCACAGGAAAATGACCAATTTCCGGTCTGTGACGTTGTGCTATCTGATTTGCATACAGTTATGACGTCGAAATACTAATAATTTCTGCGATATTGCCTGATTAGCACATCATGTAACAGTTAAAGTCTTTGCTCGAATACCTTGATGTATTCTGTTTTTTATGATCGTAAATATACATCTTGCAAAACGTGTTAAATGCCATGTTTTGTTCGTTGATCGAATGAATTTTGTGAAGTGTGAATAACAACAATGAAATATCACGTAACTGTCCAAGTGGCCTAAGCTCTGAAATTTGCCCGTTTCCGAGTGACTCAAGGATTTTTTGTTTTTCCTACCGAACTGGCTCTCTTCCTTCTCTGGAACTGATGGTCCTAAATCAGGAATGAACGAATGCTTATAGTCCATCAAGTTGTCTACGGTGGTCGTTAAATCCCCACAGAATAAAAGGTATTAACCCGACAAATATAATTGACACATTTTTTAGTATAGTGTCATAAGTTTGGTCAAACGTCGGCCTGCACCAAGGTACAAATGATCGGTCTTTTGGATATAAGGGCGTTTGCACATGAGATTATGTTTACCCTTTAATAAATAAGTGTGAGCCCACTAGTAGCAAGGCTATTTAGTTCTGCCTCTCCAAGGACTCAGTCGCTTGCTTTAACTGTCACGATATTTAAGCCGGAACTGATTGACGTATAAGTGGACTAAACTTCGGTTTCTGTCCTATTCCTATAATTCTGCTTGCAAGCATTCTGACAAGGAACCATAATTATGAATTCATCGGTTGCGCAAAAGGGATATAGCATTTGAGAACGTTTTTTTCTTAATTATGTTGATGCGCCTTTGTCAACGCGGTCAGTCGTTACAAACTTTTAGTACTAATCTTATGCTTCGCCCACCTCTACCGATCACAATCAAATCGAAGCATTTAGAGCAGATCTGTGCTATTCAAAGTCAGATTGACGGAATTACTAATGCCATAGTTCTAACTAAGCCCATTCTTATTTTTTCATACAGAAAGTAAATACGGAGGGAAATTCTAATATCGCTACCAACTTTAAAATTGCGTTTTTGTAATACTTTAAAGCTCCTCCTGACTTTCTCTGTTGTCAAATGGAAATAAAGCTTTGAAGGCCTGAAGATTTTCAAGAATAATTAGATAAGTTTACTTTGCAACAAGAAGTTGGAAAAAACAGAGTATATATCAGTAAAAATATTTCGAAAAAATTGAAATATTTGTGAAAACGGTTTCTTATTTTGACAATGGGAATCATCCGTATTTTACTGTGTGGTCAGGGTTGAGGGGTGTATATGGGTGATTCGAGGACGGTGAAGTTAAGTACAGAAAATATTTGCTTTGCTAATTTGTTTGCCTTCAGTCTACTTTAGTGTTGTTGATCGGTTGTCTTTGGTGCAAAACGCTCGCTTACCGGATTTCAGTGTATTTTTCGGTCGTGAATTAACACAAAAACACTTTTCGGGATACCATATTGAAAAAGCATTGAATTCGAGATGACAGAGGTATTGCAAATTCTTGTCTGCTAATCGATCATTATCACGCATGCCCAGTAAAATGTGTGCTAAAAAGCATGCATCCCCACATCTTCCCTAATGGTGACCGATTACATTCATGGTGTGTTACAAGAGTGATTTATATTATTTTGTCTGACGGCAGATCGTAAGTGCTCAAAGATTAGGTCCCTCCACCACGTAAATCGTCAACATACTGGGGATTTCGCTTTTTATGTCTCCATAATAAGAAACGTGAAGCAAAAAGCAAGCTCCCTTATGAATTGCAGAAATGAACTAACCACCGACATCCCCTACTGTACGCCATTCGTGTAGCATTAGGCGTGTTTGACCTTAAAGGCGCAAGATGATGCTACAAATCATCACCGATTTGAAGGAGCCTCGGTCTCCCAAGAGTTCCGCGGTTAAAAGCACAAACACCTGACTGAACTCCTTGCCTATTCAAAAACACACAAACAGTAGGCCACAGCTGACTACAAGACGATATCCCGCAGTGATTGTTTCAGATTTATCCCGTTTTAAACCCAAGGGATATTTCGAATCTGGCGTAAAATATTTACATGAAGCCATGAATCCTTCTTGTCAAATTGGAATGGAATTGGCTGGTGGTAACTCATTGATGGGCGGGGATGTCTTCAGTACATTTTGAGCACCCTTGATATTTGGACACCGTAGACAACTATGTACCCCTTAGCAATTAAAGTCAATGTAGCAAAAATACGTAGCAGTTAAAGTCAATGTAGCAAAAATACGTAGCAGTTAAAGTCAATGTAGCAAAAATACGTAGCAGTTAAAGTCAATGTTGTACCTTTCTCGATTATGACGACTCGAGCAGTCCGTGATGGACACAAGTGAAATATTCCGCAACAAATTTGTTATTTTAGGCTCCATTTCCTATTTGGAAATTCGTAACGCAGAACCAAACAAGGAATCAATGTGGAAATAATCTCAGCAGCTGTGGGAAAGGTAAAGCGGAGATATAACGTAAACATTTGTAACTTTTGGCGGGTCTTCCTTTTAAAAACTCTGCAAGCAGGAATCAATCGAACTTGTCGAGGATCGACCACAACGACTCTGGTGCAGAATAGCGTAACTGGGCAATATTGTTCTGTTTCTTTATTTTCTGTAGCGTGCCCGACTTTAATGAAAGCCGACCATTAGGGATTCTTAAAGAATTCTTAAGCATTTATTTATATTTTCCTGAATATCATTTAAACACAATTTTTATTCACTTTCATACCATTTACTTAATGTAAAGTTTCACCAAAAATGTGGAATTCATTTAAACTACTAATTTGCAGAATAGATAGGTAAGGAGCACGATAAACGAGTTCGTGGATTGTTCTTTTTCTATCCTTTTATGAAAACATAGCTCATGGGTTTTCTCACGATTACCCTTAAAACTCCAATAAAAATGCCCTGCGAAACGGGAGGAATATTTCGCGTAAGAAATTGAGCGTCGTAATTATAGATTCGTACAGTACTTACACACTGATCACAAAGAGTTACCAGTTTTGTATGAAATGAAGAATGTAAATATCTGACTCAAGTATTAAGCATTGAAGTAATATGAGTGAGTCTATGTAACACAAAAATAAAGTTTGAGTTCCAAAAATAATGTATTGTGTAATTTCTGCGCACAAGAAAGTGACACTACAATATAGAAGAAATGGTAAATTCGCAGAAGTTCCAATTCTCTGACTTCAGTACCCGGTACCATGTAACACCACTTCTGTATCGAAGAGCGTCTTGACTCCTACGCGTCACATTTTCGATGAGGGTATTTCTGAGTGTCTAGGGCAGCAAACATTTATTACAGGTAACATGTTAGGGAGGTATGCGAGAGTCTAAAGGAATGGAATCTTGTCATCCAGATGTTTCTGTAAAACATTTAAAATGTTTTCAATAGGGTCAAGATCAGAAGACTTTCGAAGCAGCTGAAACGATTCAATCCCATGATTTTCCAGCATTTGAATCATTCTGAAAACATAAGGCGTGTCCAACAGCAGGGTGAACAGTGTCACAGTTGGCAGGGTGATCTCGTTTGGATACACTAAGGTATTTATTTTGCCAGGATAAACATACAAGGAAGTACGGTCATCAAAACACATTCTCGCCCAGACCGGAACTGTCTGCCGCAGATAAGGGTGGATGTACTGTGCATATTATGTTGTAATCGTGCGCTGAGCTCTTTCCACATATGTCATCATTTAGTATCAGGTTAAAACGCGAAACTTGATATGACTGGGAAAAGTAAATGGTGCCACTCCGTATTCCATGACATGTATCGTTTGACTCGGGTACATTTTTGACGACGGTAACTTGACGACTATACATCTCAGCTGCTTCCATGCTCTGAGTCCTTTCTTCTGAAGATGGTATCGTACCGTTTGAGTACGTATTGTGGCACCTCAAGCAGCTCGAAGTGATTACCAGAGTTGTCTATTGGTGACACTCTGCCGACTTCTCCGAGCACTTCATCTCAGATAGCCATCTTCTCTTCAGGTGGTTATCCTCGGGTGAAAACACCGGGGTCAACCTGTAACATTGGCATGCCAAAGAAATATTATGTGTAGCCGAATTGATGCACTTTCCAAAATTCCTAAAGCAGAAGCAGCCTCGATCTGCCGTACATTGGCATATAACACGCCAAAAACCCTATTTCTCTTTTCAATGCTTAAACGTCTTCTGGATATAATTTCATATTAATCCCACACTCAAAGAAATATATTCAGCAAACTTATACACTAAGAAGTGCAACGACCCTTCGTAAACTTCTCGCACTGTAGTTTTATCGGTGCTCGCACGTCACGTGCTTTGTTGTTACGATGATATTTTACATATCACCCATTTAAATACGCGGATAATCGATCACTAGTTGTCGCTAAATTTGCATGTCACCATGACGTCCCTTCAAAATTGCAGTATGTCTAACTTTATGTTACGAGTCTATAACACTGCCTACTAACCTCCACCTCATATTGATATAGTTTTCAAAGTTCTCGTTTGCTTAGCGAAGACATGGACTATTTAACAGCAATGTATGTTAATGAACACTCGAATCTGTTCGATTACCCGGCTTTGCAAAACCGATGCGATGATTCAGTCATTTAGTCGAATAGCCATCCAAGGTGTATCGTCAAATGTCAAATATCAAGATTAACGGGGAAAAAGAATAATTGGCACCAACGAGAGATCAACATATACAAAGGGAGAGGCTGCATCTAAATATTTGACATTTGCAGATATATTTAAATACCAAAAGTTCGTTTTTATATAGAGAAAGTTTGCCAATTCCCTAAATCTGAAAGAAATAGAACACTGATTGTGCATAAATAAATAAAGAAATAGAACACTGATTGTGCATGAACACTATTGTGCATAAGCCGGGTAATCGAACAGATTCGAGTGTTCATTAACATACATTGCTGTTAAATAGTCCAGGTCTGGATGTCTTTAGGTATGCTCTTTCTCCAGAATAATATTTTGGATTTTACTTGCAGTATTCTATATCAAAATTAATACTTATAAAATCTGACCTTGTAATTTTTTTCCCATGAACTTAATTCTAACTACTTTTTAAAAAGGTTTTTCCTTAATATTTGGTGGAAAAGCACGTAGTATCATTTAGCACATTAAGAGTATGATCAGAAATCGAATGGTAACTGAACACGTCCGATTACCTGAATCACAGTTCATTCGACGATGGATGCCTTGGAGGAGAATAATTGGAGGTTCTCTGCAAGCTACATACTTCATATACTGTACTAAAAATAAATTGCGGCTTCTCCAACATGTACAGGTCCGTGTCAGATCTCGGGAGAATGGGCCAAAATGTAAAGGCTGACTTATTTTCAGCCTGTATTTAGTTAAAATATAATTCGTTTGTTTAAAAAATTGAAATAATTAATAGTTTCTGGATGATTAGTAGTTTTTTAGTGAATGTGGAAGTTCGCTGTAACTTTAGGAGATTAATCTTGTACCTTCCTGTGTAAAAAATTAGTACATTTGTAGTTAAATAAATAATAAGGTTGAACGTCCTGTAAGATTTAGAACAGGATTTCCGATAGTCATAGTTCTTTAATAGTAGAAAACACTTTAGTGTTTATTTAACTTTAGTTTAGTGTTTAGAAGCGAGTGATTTAAAGTTGTTAGTCTTTTGAATTTTGATGAGTACTAAGTGTTGAAATTCTTGAATGTCACTTTGGTGAAATTTAACATTTAAAGGAAAAAGTGTAATAGCTCTCAGAGATGCCTTGACGTCTTGACCTCAGGGCTTCCTGAGGAGGGTTTGCTCTTTCCTCAGTTTTTTTTTTTTTTTTTTGGTTTTTCGCTTTCCAAATCTGCTTCTAAATTCACTTCGGAGCTGCTTTCATTCTAGGTTGCCAACCGGGAGATGCCTTCTTGCTTTCGATCGGCTGTATGGAGGAAATGAAGGGTGAAAAGGTGCTGTAAGGTGTGTGTGTATGATCGTTTGTGTTGAGTAAAAGAGAAAGAAAGTTCGGTGAAAGATTGAATAAATGTTTATTTGTCTCAGTTCAGACTCTCGAAGCCGTTCCATGTGTTGTATGGCGGACAGAGTTCTTTGGTGTTTTTCTGAGTATTAATCTCTGTGGTCCCCTCGCCTTAGGGGGAGAGGGCTACGAGGACTTCAGAGATTCTCACTGGGGCACACTCTGTCGTGTGTCCCAAGACGATGCTTTATCTTTGAAGACAAAGCACGTAGTATTTAATCTGACTGCCCGGCAGGATTGCAGAGTACCAATTAATGAAACAATTTCTTTCTAGTTGACTTGCGTAATGAAACCCAACACTCAATTTCTACAAACAGAGCGCAGAATATGTGTTTTAATAAAGTTAGGCATTATGTTGCTCCGTTTTTGGTTTGGGTGTGTGATTAAATTAAGTCCAATTGTTTATTGCGGGTGTTATGATATTTTTGAATTTATACCTTTACAGAAAAGCAAGAACGAAAAGAATTAATATATGACAAATACGAGCTTTAAGATTTTCCGTTTTACAATCGGAAAGTCTATGAGAATTTATGGGTATATCCGAAATTAAACATTATGTGTACCGTTTACCATAGAAAAGAAAAGATGTACACGTCTTTATTTGGTGTTTGGGGCCACGTTTTTGTAAAACAGTGGATATTTACTATTTCAAAATTACTTCTTAAGGCATGTAACTGATTTGAAACTATTTGCTGCTTAACAATGGATGAAGCCGGACTGATAATTGTTCTATTTCGGTTTAATACTTCACTTAATTCATGATGAAAACACATTGAAAAAATCGAGCAAAACTGTATTTGTATAAAATTATTGCGTGCAATCAAACACTGAATCACTGAACCTGAAATGTTAAATTAGTACTATGGCTATGCATAAAATAAGGTTAATGCATAGTGAATATAATCTAATAGTAAAATAATTGAGTTGGTGATAGCTAGCTCACCTGGATTCAACTGATTCTTCCTTGAACTCGAAGTGCCACCGTAAAGTTGTTACACACCATTCTTTACGGTTCCCCTTGGGTAAGGCTATTTTCCGAAAAAAATTGAATTTTGTTAGATGCTATAATCTGTGAAACCTAAAGCGATATGAAATTGATACGTCATAAGATTTATGATCTGGGACATGTACACAGGAAAATGTATTAGCCACTTTAACCGCGATGTAAATGCCTCGCAATTTCCTAAAGGCGAAAGTTTAAGCACTTGCTTTGGAAAGTAAGAAATTGAAGAACACTGTGTTTGCTGGTTTCCTGAAAACATGCTTAGTTTTGCATTTAGCAGCTGGAAATAAAAGGTGCCGTGACTTGTCTCCCAATCCTCCTGAATCTTGGCAAATTCATGCAATTAGCCTACTTTCACGAATTCGTTTTATTGGGAAACGAATTATGATTTTTTGTAAAAAAAAAAAAGAAAGAAAAAACTATTTGCTTTGGAATTATGCAAATGATTTTATGATTCATCCTTTTTACAAATGTTGCTGACTGCACAAATGTCTGCCACATGTTACATTTAACAAACTTCAAGATTTTAGCTCTGTGTCAAGAACAGACGCAGTTTCCATGTCTGAGTGCAATTTGATATGAGTTCAGTTCCTAAATCTGTATATTCCTACAAATCATGCAATTCTTTCACGAATACTGCCATCAATGTTTATGAGATACATGTTTCTTTTCATACTTGGTACAATTTATTCTAGTTTGTATCTCGATACATGGTTGGCTACGGTTTCCACATATTGAGGACATCCGAAATCTACTAAAGACATCAAAGGTCATCAATGAGTTACCAGCAGCCAGTACTATTCCAACTTTACAAAAAGGATTCATGGTTTCACATAAATATTTTACGTCGGATTCGAAATATCCATTGGGCTCGATACAGTATAAATCTGGAGTAATCACCCCGGGGTATTCTCTTCTAGTCCTCTGTGGTCCAGTGGTGGTGTTGAGTCTGTTGTCTTGATTTCAATTGTGGAAAACTTGGGAGACAAATTCTCCTTCAAGTCGGTGATCATTTGTGATATTATTTTGCGCCTTTCAGGTCGAACACACCCAAAGCTGCCCAAATGGCGTACAACACGAGATGTGGGTGGTTAGTTCACCTCTGCAATTCATAAGGAACTTGTTTCTTGCTACACGTTTAGTACTCCCCAAATACTAAGACCACAGTAACAAGCAATATCCCTAGTGTGTTGACGACTTCCGAAGCGGGGCGATCTAATCTATGAGAACCTGTGATCTGCCGTTTGACAAATGCATTCAAATCACGCTTGTAACCCACCATGAATGAAATCGGTCACGACTGGGTAAGCTGTGAGAAATGGATGTTGTTAGAACACTTTCGGCCTTTCATGCGTGATAATGATCGATTAGCAGAAAATCATTTTCAATACCGCTGCCATCTCTAATTCAATGACACTTCACTAATGTATCCAGAAGGACATTTTTTTGTAAATTCACGACAGAAACATACACTGAAATATGACGAGTGAGAGTCCTGCACCACAGAGAACCGTTTAATAATGCTAAAGTAGATTGAGGGCACAAAAAAAAAAAAAAGATCAAAGCAAATGTTTTCTCTCCCTAACTATCCATCCGCGAGTCATCCAAATATGCCCTCAATACTGCATTACTTTATACACAATCTTAGCCCTGATCACACAATACAATACGCTTGATTCCCGTTGATGTCAAAGCTGAAACTGTTTTTTAAAGCATTTTTAAATTCTTCACAGTAAGTTCAAAATTTCTTTACAGATATTAATTTTATTTTTTAACTTCTTGTTACAAAGTAAACTTTTTTAACTATTCATTGAAATATCTCAGTAATTCAAAGCTTTCTTTCGATTTAACAACAGAGTAACACAAGACGTGCTTTAAAGTATTATACAAACGCAATTTCCAAGTATCGAGTGATGTTAGATCTTCCTGTAATATTTAGCTTCGCTTAGAAAAAAATAGGAATGCCTTTATGTTAGAATTAGGCATCAGTCATTCCGTCAATCCGATATTGAATAGCATATATCTGCTCTAAATTCTTCGATTTGATTTTGATCGGTAGAGCTATCCCAAGCATAAGATTTATACTAAAAGTTAATGCTGACCGTCTACGTTCCAAACAAAAATGTTCATGGACAAAGGCAGTTCAACATAATAGGAAAACATTTTCAAATGCTTTTTGCTATTCGTGCAGCCAATGAAATCATAATGAGGGTTTCTTTTCAGAATGCTTGCTAGTAGAACGATGGGAGCAGGACAGAAACTGAAGTTTAGTCCAATTTTACATCATTCTGGTTTTTCTTGGGCAAGTTCATAATTCTCATAGTTCCGGCTTAAATATCAGGTATAGTTAATGGCAGTGACTGCATCCTTGGATGGGCAGAACTGACTAGCCTTGCTACTTGCGGGCTTACATTTATTCATTAAAGGGCAAACATAATATCTCAATCAAATGCACGCATATCCAGAAGATCGATTATTTGTACCCTGGTGCAAGCCGACGTTTGACCAAATGTATGATATTTTGGTAAAAAAGTGTGTCAATTACATCTGTCCGGGTAATACCTCTTTTGTGTGGGGGTTTAACGACCACCGTGGACAAAAGTATTCGCCCACCCGTAATTTAGGGCATCTGATTCTAGAGAAAAGAGAGAGCCAGTGCCGTAGATAACAAAAACAAAATCCGTGCTTCACCTGGGGATGGTCAAAATTCATAACTTAGGCCATTGGGGCAGTTAGGTAATATTTTATGGTTGTTGTTATTAAAAATTCACGAAATTCATTCGATCAACCCAAGAAGCATGGCGTTTGACAAGATTTGCAAGATGTATATACATGTTCATAAAAAAAAGTGTGAACACATGAAAGGATTCCAGCAAATACGTTATATTTTTTATTGGAGGTTTAACGACCACCGTGAGTAACCGAATGGGCTATAAGCAGTCGCCCGTCCCTAATTTAGAGCAACTGGTTCCAGGGAAGGGTAGAATTTAACCTATAACAATGAATATTTTCTCTAAACCAATACACTCATTGACATAGAAATCCGCGCACGAAGAAGGAGGCATCGGACTGAAATGAGATTTTAGTAGTAAGATGGTACATACCAAGCACAGAAGAGATTACAATATCACAGCAGCAGGACGTTTTCCTGCGGACGTAGTGAACACAATCTGGTCAGCAATAGTACCGCATCGGACAGTCTCATACTCAGATACATGCGGTGATACAGTCCGGCATGGAGACAAATAAACGCCGTTTGTTACCCTGGGACAGAATGGTGCACACTTCTGGCAACTGACGCATTAAATCACAAACACTGAGACGTGGAGAAGGCTGGCATACCATTTGCTCCCACACGTGCTCCCTGGGCAAGAAATCAGGTAGACCATGGTAGCGTCGAGGCATGACGTAGACAGTCCTGGGAAACCCGAGCCGTGTGCGTACGGGGGTTATCTTGATGGATAATGACTCCGGGCTGCCTCGAAAGAAAGGCAGCACATGGGGCCTCAGGATCTCCTGTACATAGCGCTGCGCTGTCAACGTTTCTTGGATCACTGCAAAGGGAAGTTCGGTTGTCATACGCGATGGCTCCCCAGAAAATCACGCCTGGAATTCTGGACGTGTGCTGCTGTGCAGTGAAGTTCGGATCGTAGCGCTCGCCTGCGGTCATCCACACTCTGACACGGTGGTCGTCCGTTCCCATACAGAAGCGGGATTCTTCGCTGAACACTATACATCGGCAGTCCGTAACATTCCTCGTTGCTTAATGACACTACTGCAATCGACCCCGACGAAGGTCAAGTGTTATGGGCAGAAAACGTAAGGGCTATCGAAAGTGCACACTAGTCCCTGCTAGGCAGCTAGAAATGGTTCTTGCGGACACAGGAGTCCCTTGTACAGCCGCCAAATATATCTGGATATTGGACAAGGATGTCGTTCCCTCTGTGCTTGCGGCTTGTATGATTCAACGGTCCTCTCTGCTGGTGGTGTGTCTGTGTCGTACAGATTCAATCCGCTATGTCTAGGTGCTTTCCCATGTCCATTGCTCCCAACACGATCGCACCGAACTGTCCGATGGCCCCAAATGGTGGTCGACTCGTTTCGCCGGCCACGACCTGCCTCTCTCTCATCCCGACGACACAGTCATGTTCAAACTTAGTCAGCTGCCCGTAGGCACATCTACGGCGGCTCCTCGGCATGTTTATCGCTCAGGGATCTCCCCGACTCCTACCGTGCACTTCAGCAAAAATGTGTAGTTCACTGCTCTGCGCCGTATAAGCCCCAGAAATTGCGATTGTAGCGCCAGTCTTGGACGCGCGAACATGTAGAATCGCACGAAACTTTAATGCTTTGTATGTTTGCCTTCCCCGTAGCTATTTGCGCAGTTTCGTGTTAATCACACGGTTTTTTCTTGCTGCTCGGAGTTTTATGGCAATGAGTGTATTTCTTCAGAATTTTGACTTTTTTAAATTTCCTATGTGAACACCTGTTCATTCTTACTTTCAAGTCGGTTGGACCTAGCGGCACATCCTTTTTCTTCTACCATGGGTAGGTTAAGCTTGCATGTTAGCGATTATAATTTTAAGGGTCCCACGAATAAGAGGATGCTACCGAAATTTTTGAGTGCGAGCTACAAGATTTTCAATCTTTGATATTTGATGTTTTTCAAAAGAAACTGGGTGTTGGACACCCTGATTTTCTGAAGTTGTCATGGGTGAGGGCATCCCTTTGATCATTCAGCGTGGGACTGGTGCAGATGGACGCCCTTTAGCTATTGTTCTTTACGTTTTTTTGTGCGATTAATTTCGTGGGTATATTGGGTAAGCGGTGCGCAGCCAAATGTTAGATATATACCTTCGCACAAACTGCTGATAACACCCAATATTTTCTTGTTTTTCTTCGGGGGACATCGCTTTGATCATTCAAGGTGAGCCTGGTCCAGATTGACGCAAGTTATCTGTTATTAATTTTTGTGTCTATGTATGTTATTAATTACTTGGATATCTTTTGCGAGTGCTGAGGAGGCGAACATTTGACATATAAAGCTTTACACCAATTTCAAAAAATAACGAATAATTCCTTGTTTGGTTTTCCTAATGAAACTTCAGTATTTCAGTGGCTGAAAATAAGATATAAAGGATAACTAGCAAGTTTCTTTTTTTGCAAGCGTTGTGCCGGCAAATGTTAGAGATATACCTTTGCGTAATCCGCTGAAAACACCAAATAATTTCTTGTTTTTTTAGGGGGGGGAGGGCATCGCTTCGTTCATTCAAGATGAGCCCGGTCCGGATGGACGCAAGTTATCTGTTATTATTTTTGTGTCTATGTGTGTTATTAATTACTTGGATAACTTTCGCGAGGGCTTAGCAGGCGAACATTTAATATATATAGCTTTACATCAATTTCTGAAAATAACAAGTAATTCCTTGTGTGGTTTTCCTTATGAAACTTCAGTATTTCAGTAGCTGAAAATAAGATACACAGGATAACGAGCAAGTTTCTTTTGAGCTCACTTAAAACTTCGCGTTAGAAAAAGGAAAAAACGTATGCTTGTTATGTGGGTTTTAAAATGGAGAACACTGCAATATATCCAAATTGAACTTTCTTAAAAATGAATATGTTTATTTTCATGATCGCAATTTAAGAAAGCTGCTTTTCAATATTATATAAAATGATGTCTTGTTAATTTCATGAAGAGTTGTTATTGAATGAACAATGTCGAAATTATGTGTAGACATTGAAATAATTCAAAATATTTTCAAAGAGCTTTCACTTTTATATTCAGAAAATAAATTTAAAATATTAAAACTCATTCTATTCTTCGATATGCTTACTTTTGGAACTGTTTTATGGTAGCATTCCGTTAGGAATTGGCAATAAAATAGCAAGAAACAACTTCAGGGACTTACCAACGGAGCAACTAATTTTGAAATGTAATTTGTGGGTGCCTGCTGTTGTAGCAAAATGTGTATTCCTCAAACTTGAAAAAAAGAGAGTATTGAAGCTAACAATTTGCTGCGACCATGAGTTAATGATAATTTTTACAATTTCCTCCAAGTTTTGTGAGGCATTTGTTTTCAATTTAGAAATGTTGTAAGATGCCTAGTAAACCTTGATATCAAACCTTTATTTAAGGTGCAATAATGCGTCCTATCGGAATTATTGAGCGGAGTATATTTAGCAATCCCGTACGAACACATTTGTGGTCATCGAAGAAAATGCCTTGGATGAAAACGCACACATTTGTGGTCAACGACTAAACCAATTCATGAGTAAATTTATAATAAAACGTTTTTTGCTGTAAAGGAACTTAACCCAATAACATGAGTGGCTTCTGTTAAATGAATAACAGATTTTCGTTTCCTGCAGTATTGGGTTCAGTATTCAAACCATTTGAAACTATTTCTGCGAAATGGAGTGAACCATGTCCTAAATTACTGCTAATCGGACAAAATCTCACTTAAAAATGTTAGATATTTTATAAAAGAACTTAGATTCCGTACACAAAATGATCCAAATTTATGAAATTATGTGATATTACCATCAGTTTCAGTTTGCTCAGAAAGATTGGGAATATTTTATAAATCCTTGATATCTGAAAAAGCTGAGGTACTCTGTTGGTAGTTATAACCTTTTTACAATGCAGTAGAGGTAATTACATGAAATAATGCTTAATTAAAATGATTTCCAGTGGATTAAATATTTTTCTTTTCAATCTGTTTGCTCATATAAAAATATATTTGTTTTGGTATGGCTGCTACGTATTACAAGTACTTGTATGATTTTATAAATGTTCAAGAAAATATCATTTCGCAGAAAAAGAGAAAGTTATGCTTCACATTTTGTTAGGCTTGTCTAAGAGTTAACAGTTATACGAAGCAGCGATATGTAGCCGAACGTTTCCTCTCCCGCACACCACATAACTACTTCATAAACTCAGGTCAGCCGCCCCGGTGGCGCAGTGGTCTAAGGCGCTGGCCTCTGATCATTCGTCCGTAAGGGGTCTGGGTTCGAATCCCGGTCAGGCATGGATGTTGTGTTAGTCTTACGGCACTGGCTCTCTCCCTTCCTGGAACCAGTGACCCTAAATTAGGGACGGGCGACTGCTTATAGCCCATTGAGTTGCTCACGGTCGTCGTTAAACCTACAATAAAAAAAAAACTTCAACGAAGAAATTTCAAATTTTGCTATCAGCACGGATAGTTATGCTTAAAAACTTCATCCATGAAATTCCAAATTTCGCTATAAGCAGGGATGGTTATGCTTATAGTGTTTTGGGATTCTCAAGATGTGCTGGATGTCCACTTCCGGAAGCGAGAGAAAATGTGAATGATGCATCATGTATTGAATTCTGTTTATGCTTTGAAGAAAATATTACGTCCCGGCCTACTGACTACAGAAGTGATAATGATGATAATGCCAGACCTCATGCGGCTCGACTAACACAGCAGAAAATTGAAAAACTAGATTGGGGACATCTTCAACGTAGTCCTTACGGCCTCCATTTAGCTTAGAGCAGTTTTACTAGTTTGGTAAGGTAATTTTTTACTCGTTTTGGCAGCAAACGTTTCACGGACGACGAAGAATTTCAACATGAAGTGCAAATGTGAACTCTGGTGTCTGCTGAAACCACAGACCAGCTTTCTATGCTGAAGGTTTAGATGGAATGGGGGAGCTTTGGGATAAATTTATCAATATTGGAGGAAATTATGTTGAGAGATAAAGGGAAATGTACTTTAAATTCGAATTCAGTATCTTTTAGATAACTGTTTGGGTCTTATTTAGTTGGTTCAAATAAATAGCCTGACATTATAAAAACTTCCGCTTCAAATACTAATACTTCATTCTTTTTGAAAAGTAAGTACGAATAAATTTTAAGGTGTATAGCAATCTCGTATAAATTTTTCAGTGTAAATTTTTATGTCAAATGAAAATTAAACATGTAGCTTATTAAACGGTAACTCCTAAGCCTCACAAACAAAATCTTCAAATCGGATGCATTAGAGATAGCACAGAAACCAGTAAAATATTTAGAATATTTACTCCTATCGCGCTCCTTCTCTGATATGAAAGTAATCATACCTACAAAGACTACATGTGGCTTGTTGTTACTCGACACTACCTTATCGGACGAGCTTTCCGTACTTAAGAGTTAGACGATCGTAATTCTAATGTCAGGTAATTAGGTCACTGGTTTCAATGTAACACCATGGTCTTCCTCCTGTCAGACTTTCTAAACGTTACGTATGTTGTTGTTTTTCCTCTGAGATTTTCTAGGTAAACCATAGATTATATAGTGCAGCCACTTTATTTGTTTGTATCCCACAAAATTCCTAAAATACCAAGTAAGATGCTAGGGTTTATATAAGCAGCTTTACTACTTGGTCTGCCTAAATGTTTGGGGTAACGTTTCTATTCTGGGTACTGAACAAACCGGTAAAAGCTCCAAACAGACACATGGCGCAAACACATCTTTGGTGTGCATTAAAACTAAGGGAAAAGGAATGTTTCCAATGAATGTTTTACAAGCAAAAGTATGTAGTGATGTAAATATGAGGCCGGTACCACGCGTGTTTACTCCGTATTCCGGACATGTCATTTTTGAGAAACCGGTCTACATGTGTATATTATCGTTCTTGCTGATAAAAATTCCGTAGGAAACGAAATTTCGCAAATGTAACTGCATTCTCATATAGTTTATTTCGAGAGTTAGACATAACAACTCACATAATTACCTATCATAGAAATAAAGGTGTTACAAATACATCCAATTAGCGACGTGCAGAGACATATACTTTCCTAGAATATATTTGCGTTAGTCTAACACTCAAATTTCAAAAAATCTATGCTGATTTTAAAACTATCTACTGTTTTTTCGTAACGCGAAATAATGTAGACCTGCCATAGATTCACCTATCTGCGATAGTACGTTGACTTATCGCTGACGAAAGGCAACAGGGGAAACCAAATGCTTTTGGTGTGCGTATAGCAGAAATTTTCTGAATTGTAACCGCTGACGTGAGCGCTGAGTCTAATTGTTCAGCTGCACCCTCAAGCACAAACTGCCGGGAGTCGTTTTAGTTACTCTACCGGGCACCATCGCGCCATGCGTACAATACAAAAAAGAATTTCCGTAAATTACTTTAAAAATGACTGTGTTATTATACATTTTCATTATTAAAATAAGTAGTATAAGTTTTCAAACGTTTTCAACCATTTGGATTCTGGAACGCAATGCACATGTTAACCGATTAATATTCATTATCTCCGTATAAAGGGAAGTTTCGAAATTGAAATAGCTAAGAAGGTGCCGCGAATTTGAAGAATATGTTGCTCATCATGTTATCCCTCCGCGAGCAAGCACATAAAATGCTATTGTGTTCATCTCCCTAAATACAATTTGGCTCGTCATATCCTTAGCTTTTGGAAATATTCTTGAAAGGAAGCAAATAAATTTTCATTGTGCTGGACTTCCTAAATACGGTTTGCCCCATCATATCCTAAACGCTTGGAAATATTCTTATAAAGAAGAACATAAAATGCTATTGTGTCCGACTCCTAAGTACGGTTTGCTTCGTTATATACTTAGCTTTTGGAAATATTATTGAAAAGAAGCATATAAAATGCCATTTGTTCGACTCCCTGAATAAAATTTGTCTCATCACACCTTAGCATTTGGAACGTTCTTGAAAAGAAGAACATACGCTCAAATTTTGAAGACTTTACAACAACTGATTAACTGGTTCTTACTTTTTTTGCTGATCAAAAATAGCTTAAAAATTTTTTTCAAACATCTATGACCAATATGTAATGAGATATTATGACTATACTTCTTTTGTTTTGTATTTCGGATATTAATAACGCTGCGAAAAATCTGTACTTAGTATATGCTAAGACCAACCATTAAAAAAGAGTGTTCGATATTTATCGAGTCCGATTTCGTAGATTCACGTTTTCCCTAAATATTTGATTTTTATTTTCTTCTGTTTGTTAAGAGCTAACACTGATTTGTTGCCCTACTTGGGTTTCACGCGTTTGGCATTTAAAACATTTTTTTTTCATCTGTTGCTTACAGTAGTTGTTCTTGTGCGGTAAATGTATTGTCATAGAAATAATTAATTAAAGCATTGCTTTACCCTGAATATTTTATTCCTATTATGTTTCATTATGGACATTTTCCACTTGTTAAGTTCGCAAACATAAAATTTGTACTTATTGGTGAACGTACTTTTCTTTTAAGCTGACATGCGAAGCTTTCTTCGGGCTTTCCCTAATCGGACTACCATGCAGGTAAAAAAACAGTTACAACCATGGACAGCTGTCAAAGTTACGTATGTATGCATAATCGCATCAGAAGTAATTGTTACTACATCTTATTTCCTCTAATTGTTTTTTCGCAAATTTCTTCTCAATTTCCCTTAAAACTTTGAAACTTTGACAGTGGTATTCACAGTCAGTGTATAAGTGACATTTTTTGGAAGATCATAAAATTGTTAATTACGGTTCGATTTATTAAGCTGTTGTTTTTTTCATGCCAAAATTTAAATGTTAATTCAGTTTTGCGTTTGGTGATACGAATCAAACAAAGATGAAGAAATATTTGATACCAATCTATACAGAAATCAGAAAGTCTAAATAAATTTGTATTGTCTAGAAAGTTTTCAGTAAACCTTTCGAGAAATATTAATCAGAATGGTATTCGTTTTGACGTTTTTAATCAAAATCACAGAAGAACGAATATGAATAACGCTGTAACCAATTGAGTTCTCAGACGAGAGTCAAAATTATGAATAAATTGTTCGGAATTATTGAAGAAGTTGATTCATTGCCGATGAACCATAATGTTTTGAAAACTAACAGAATTGAATAACCACAATGTTTTAAAAACGATCAGTATGTAGAATTGTAGATGTTAGGAACATAGTCTTACCTCCTGATATTTTTCTTTTTTATGCAAATAGTGATTTTGTTCATGGCTTATATTAGAAGTATATATTAATTATTGCAAAGGACAATTTACGATTATGGTCATCGTGAAAAGCTACTTCCTTGAGCCATTTTTTGTTATAATATAAATCTCAATTAGCATCTAAGCCTAAGACTAGCAGATCGCTCATTTAGTTTCACATGGCCCTAAATGGGAAAAATGTTTGACCATGCAGTAGAACACGTCATGTTACTCGATATTGGAATATATGTTCGTGAAGAAGCGTATAGTGAAGACAGCAAGCTAGACGTTTGCCAGCTCGGACGATCACCTATAGCGTTGTGCATTATTATATGTGTAAAGAGAGTATTCTTGTGAATAATTGTCGTTCAAATGTCCGGCTCTCCAGCTTTTTAGATTTCAAAAGGAGTTCATATTTCTTTATTCAGCAGCTATATCACGTATCTCGCGGAAATCGCAGATAAGACAGAAACATAAATATTTGTAAACGTAGAGTTTTAGATATTTCAAAAATTAATATTCGCATGTTAAGAGTCAGATAAATATCTCTTTCAAAGAGATATTCTTCACCTCGGGAAAAGAGCTCAAAGATTCATGACAAATCATTTAAGAAATAACCCACACATCTAGGTCAACAATTATCAATTCACTGCTGAATAACGTTTGTCCCAATTTTCCTTCGCAGAGGTCTGTCTTGTGCCAATTTCCTCCATATCACTGGGGCAAGCTTTCGATTTTTATCTACCCATTGCCCATTTGGTGTTCTTCTCGGTCTTTTTTTGACCCTGATATCCACTCTAAAATGTGTCCATGTGTGGTCCGTTCTTCAGGAAATATTACAGTCCACTACCATTTCAGAGATTTTACTTTGATTATGATATCTCTTCCACTCTTGTCATTTGTTGTGGCATATTGTGTCTGGTACCAGACAAAATATGTCATTTGTTGTGGCAGTCTTGTCATTTATTGTGGCACTCTTGTCATTTGTTGTTTTATATTGTATCTATTGTACTAGAAACAATATGCCCCTGTTATGCTCAGTAACAAACAATATCATTATCAAAGCACCCTTAAAACTCTACGTTCAGAATTGATTCACATTTCTTTGCGTGTGTGCCGCCACGTTTGGTGCGATGTATTTTAACAAGTAGTTCGCTGGATATTTAACTAATAAACAAGCTGATGTTTAGGTAGTAAAGTTACTTCTGTGAGGAAAACTTGCAATTTAAAAGACGATTTCCTAATGAAAAGCTATAAAGGAAATCGTCACGTGGAACTCAGCTCTGCGTGGAACTGGTGGATATTTGACACCTGATTGGCTAGAGGAAACAACTTTTCCAGTGACTGTGCGGACCTTCTCTCCTCCCATCAACTTTTCTCTGGGCTATTTGTTTGCCCATTTGTGATAGGGAAAATGGCTTCCCGCGTGAAAAGGACTGCCGCTGGAAAGGGGTTTAAAACTGTTCCCGCTGTTTTTCCTTTTTTCTGAAGCATTTTGTTTTCTACAATTTTTGCTTTTTTTTTTAAGATGCTGGAATTCTTTTAAATTCCGAACATTATCAGGCGGGCCGGGCTATGAACGGCGCGCCGCATGTTGAACAACCCTGGTATAGGAGATGTGTTCCCTGGAAATGGGGACGGGTAAGATTCAACTACTCAATTACTTAGATTTTTATGAGCTAAAAGAAAATCATCGCCCGAAAAAATGTAATTTTGAAATATTTTGAAGCTCACGGTAAAAAAATAAAGCTGTACATTACAAAGAGATAGAGCAAATGGGCCTATAACAGCCGTGCCCCGCTGTGCATCACGCGTTCTAAACGGTCATGTATCGGTAGTGATTCACTATTTTAAGTTATTAAACTGCTATTTAAATTAGATAAATATGCTTTAATTGAATAAATGTGAACAGGCCCCTAGTATCATCTCTTTACGTAATTTACTACACAGGAATTTGATATTACGCTGCATAGAACTGAAGCAGTGTAAAATGTTTACATCTCGATATTGCAAATGGTGGCTCATACGAAATTATTAACTACATATGAATAGAAATGTATATACTTTCTAAAATTTCCTTCTTCAAATAATAATAAATGATGAAAAAACTACTGATAGCAACGTTAAACTTGCTGTTATACATATTAAAGATAAAAGTAACCCACATGAAGCTATTTTATGTAAGAATAAATTATACTCCGGTTGCTTGAATAGCTTGAATAAAGTTTAGAGAAATATAGGAATGGAGGAAAACGAATGTTAATTAATTTTCTCGTTGAAAAAATTTCTTATGGACAAAAAAATCCACGCGACTTTAATTAACAGTCGTGCTTAGTGTTAGCTAATTGAAACATTAGTTCCAATGTATGATACACAAGTCAACAGGTAATGTATAACCCCGCTGCAAAACGTCCTAAGCATCATTTTCATGCAATCGCTCAAGTAAAATTGCTGAAAATGTATGAGAAACTTTGCAGAGAAGAATAGCAACTGATAGTGAAGATATGGTTTCGTTTGTTCATCCAGGCATGTCTGGCACAGCACCATTATAAACTGCCGCAACGATGTATTGCATTAAGAGTTACGGCACTAATCGTAGTACAACATTGGTTTTATAAATATCGAGGGGAAATTCTGACAAATCAGGAAACCCGAAAAGTTGAAAACATCTGACTTTCACCAATGTAATCCTAGGGAACAATTTCTGAA
The DNA here is from genome assembly GCA_039090855.1 of Macrothele yani. NCBI lineage: Eukaryota > Metazoa > Arthropoda > Arachnida > Araneae > Macrothelidae > Macrothele > Macrothele yani. The sequence continues at coordinate 82,817 of JAYWMT010000330.1, read as the reverse complement.
AGATGGAGAATTATACTGCTTAAATACAAATTTTGGAAGAAATTAAAAAAGAAATCATTATAAGGGGGTAATTAAATCATTTTTACCCCTTTGAATCGTCACGATTATTATCCCTAACAAAACGGAGCCTTTTCAGAAAAGACTTTGTTTCTCTTGTAGTGTTCCGTCCTGAAAATTATACCAGTTTGTAACCCCAGTAGATCTTGTTTCCAATATCAAAACTGAACTGGCATTTTACTTACAGATAACACGTTTCAAGATGCTAAGGCATTTGCTGTAGGAATGAAGGAAAACCTAAATTTTGTATTAGCAAGGTTTTACCCGGGGATTTGTGTTCTTTCTAAAGAGTGTGGGATCTTGTATCCGAAATGTACATGAAACATATTAATTTAAAGACTAATTTTAATTTTTCAAAATATCTGCTTCATTGCGATTTTACAGCGATAATTTCTGATGCATCCATAACGCAAGAAACAAAAATGTCGTACAATAAGAAATTTCGAACCATACTGAGAAATTCGCTCTTAGAAGAAAGACATTATAAGAAAAGGACGCTTGATGCAGATACATTATAAGAAAAGGACGCTTGATGCAGGTCCTACTGAGTTGTTCTTAAGAAACCATATATCTCATAAAGGGGTAAGAATTTGGCGAAATAGAAGCTGTTGCCATCCACATATTCGCGAATTTAATTTCATAAAAGCAATTTATGTACGCCGATAAATTTGTGCTTTCTTCGAACAAGTAAGCAGAATTACAATAAGTGAAATCTCCAACCAACACCTAAGTTCAAGTTCTTGATTGCTATTTTCACTATTTAATCCGAAAAAGTGTTAATATATAAAAAGGGAGAATTTCACAATAGTTTCAATTGTGGCAAATTACGTTTATTTCAAAACACCTTGATAGGGTTTATATCTAAAGCCTAGTAAGATCTGGGAACATCAAAACATGCGGTATGTAATGAAGTATGATACATATTTATTTTATTTTCCTCCTATATTTCGAAAGCAGTTGATAACCTGCCAAACAACAGCGTTTGATTCAAATATGCTTTCCAAGGAATTAATATGAAAACTTTACGGAGTTGAAGAAAAAACATTGCATTTCCTTCTAATTTGGAGCCATGTATACGCAGTAAAGGGAATTCAGAAACCAGTTAGTTTGATTAAAAAAAAGCCATTATTTAACACAGAGTCAGCAAGCATGGGAAGAAATATTAAAAGTATGAGAAATTTGGTGTCAGTTGCCTACTTCTACGGGCGTTTGATAGCTTTGCTTGTCCATTTTAGAAAGCAGAAGAATCCAAAGCACATGATTTCGCATTAAACGAACCCTGGGAATCATTAGATTTATTAACACTTTCCTTCAACACTTCTGCTAAACACAAAATATATTTCTTCCCTGAGCTATGAGAAATCGTTCTACTTGTGCACGTGAGGAGTATAGACGCTGTTTAAATAGAGTGAATGAAAAATTTGGTCCCCCATTTGTATTTCACTTCAGACTCACTATTTAAGAGGGATTTTAAATTGCGTGCTGTCATTATCATTATACAGTTGCCCTTTGGATTCCGTGCAGGAAGGTCGCACATCGTGTGAGCTCCTGCGAGTGAACTTTAGTGCAAGCTTTTCGTCGTCGTCGGCTGTTCGTCTTGTTCTGCGATTAGATAGTTTCTGGGTTACCAGTCTATCCGAATCAGTCCGGTTAGGGGATCTTTTAGTTGTTAAGCTTTTTTCAAAGCTCAATTAAAATTTTCTCGAATCCACTTCTCTTCGTTTCAGCTTCAAGCCCATCCAAAAAAATTAAGAGAATTTCAAGTTCTGATGTTGTAGAGCAAAAGCCTGATGCCAAGAAAAGCGATGCCGTTTCCCGTTCCACATCTACTTTCACGGGAAATCCGGAGTCAACTGAAAAGCCAGATCCAAGAAGATCTAGAAGAATTAAGAACCTTCCGCCGGAACTTTGTCATAGTATCCAAAAAAGAACAAGAAGAAGATTGGTAGGTAAAAAACTTTCTTATTCTGTGCCTCAGAAAATTCTAGGCACGTCATCTGACAAAAAAGTTGTCGATGACTCTTGTATGTCTGTGCCAATTCCAGACATAATATCTGAGAAAATATCAGATATGAAAAAAACACCGGTGAGATGCCCGGGCGATGGGATTTCTGAAAAAATTACAAATATCATTAAAACACCGAAGAGATGCTCGGGCGATGGGATATCTGATAAAATCTCAGATATCATTAAAACACCGGAGAGATGCCCGGGCGATGGGATATTTGTAAAATTTTCAGATTTCAATAAAACACCGGTGGGATGCCCGGGCGATGGAATATCTGAGAAAATACCAGATATGATTTATGAAAAGTCCGAGAAAATTCCGGACAACCTTACCCAAAAGGAAGGTTTTATAGAAAACAGACCTGAGACAGCTTCGGCGTCAGGCTTTTGCAATGAAAAAAAAAAAAAAAAGGCCCTTTTTGGGGCCGAGTACTTTTTTCAATAAAGTTACTGTGCAAATACAAAACACAAAAAGGGTTGAAATAAAAGAACAACCTCAGTCATCTTATGAGCATAAGTTAAGCTCAAAAATAAAGAATGCTGTAAATGACACAGAATTAATGAAAAATGACACAAATAAATACCTGCGTAATATTAATTTATTACACAGAGAAAAAAAAAGAGTTGTCCCTAAAAGCAATGTACAGAACTCTGTGCTAAAAGAAAGGATTGAAAAACATCGCAAAAATTTCCACAACACAAATGTGACAGAGAAATTGATTGCCGATGTTGACAAATATCTAGGCGAGAAAAAAAAAAAAAGGCCCTTTTAAGGGCCGGATACAGAATTCTGTGCCCCAAGAAGAAATAAAAAAATATCGCAAAAAAAAATTCCAAAACACAAAAGTGATAGAGAAATTAATTGTTGATGTTGATAAAAATATAGATGAAAATGCTACGCATAAGCAAAAAACTGGTTACTCCAACCGTGGAAAAACCAAAATATTTCGCTGGCAGGCTTAGCAAAGAAATTAAAGAGGCAGAAAAAAATAACTGTAATGAAGAGGCTCAATTGCAGTATGCTAATAACAACGATGAAGAAAAAAACAACGGCATATTTAGGGACCGTTCATTTTCCTCTTTCTCTGAGGAAGGGGGAAAAAAAACAACGGCATTTTTAAGGGCCGTTCACATTCCTCCTTCTCTGAGGAAGGGGGAAAAAAACAACGGCATTTTTAAGGGCCGTTCATTTTCCTCCTTCTCTGAGGAAGAAAAACGCCCTCTTAGTGAAACCTTTCCCTCATTCTCTGAGGAAGAAAGCAAATTTGACCTATTAATTAAAAAAGTTAAAGGAATGTCCACGAGTGAGAAACTTACGGAAAAAAAAATAAATGGAGAAACCGATAAAAAACAAAAAAATGTTGAATGGACCATCAATCAAATAGCAGAATTAGCTGCCAAACTGGTCAAAAGCAAGGAAGCAATCAATTGCAATTCTGACCAAGTTATCGAAATTAACAGCAATATAAATAAAATTGATACAGTAAAAAATGATGAAAAAAAAACCGAGGACGAATTTCTTTCCTCTGAAACAAATGGACTTAACATATTAATTTGGAATGCGCAAGGCATCAAAAGGCAGCATAGAGAATTCTTAGCCTACCTAAAATACAAAAAAATTGATATTGCGCTAATTAATGAATCCTGGCTAACGGACAGAATTAAATTCAAAATTCCCAACTACAAGGTTTACAGAAAAGACAAAACCTCCCAAAGTGGGGGAATTTTGATCGCAGTGAAAGATAAACTAGAGCAAAGTGAAGCGATATGCAACACAGAGGATGGCATGGAAGCGCACTCGGTTATTATTCAAACAAAAAATAACCCGATTAAATTTACGGCACTATACAATCATCCCAAACACACTATTACCAGGGAAGCTCTAGATAAGCTTTTCGAAGAAAATATTCCTACGGTCATTGCGGGAGATTTTAATAGTAAACACCGCTATTGGCACTGCCCAAGAGCTAATAAAAGTGGGAACAATATTTTCAGATATCTTTTAAACCAAAACATTGACTTGGGGGCGCCATCTGAACCCACACGAACGGCGCTCAGAGGAACTAGCAATATACTAGATTTTGCACTCCTGAAGAATAATAAATATTACTTTGAAATTCATACTGAGGCGGCACTCTCCTCTGACCACAATCCAGTTCACCTCCAGCTTTATACTGACAAAACTGTGAAGGTAGCACCCAAAATGGTCACTAACTTCAAGCAATTTGAAGGGAAAATTAAACTAGTGCCACCCCAGTAATTGGAGACTGTAATAGCAAAGAAGAAACTGACACAGCTATTAAACTCTTTAACCTCTCCATTAAAAAAATTATGGAAGAATGTCAAACTCCTGCTAAAGAGAAAAAAATCCGTACTATTTACCCAAAGAAATTTTGGAACTTATAAAAGAAAAAATAGGTACCGAAGCAAGTGGCAAAGAACAAGAAATAAAACGTTCTATGACCTTTATTGCTGCATAAATAGACAAATTAAAAGAGAAATCAGAAAATTCGAGAATGGGTCATGGGGTCAAGTATTAGAGGAGGCTCATATTGACTACTCTGAAAATTCGGATAAAAAACAAAATGACTCTATGGAATCTCACGTCGAGCTTGCAAAATAAAAATGTCAAATTACTCCCACCCCTTCAAAAAGAAGATGGGACGGTAGTTAGAACTGACGAAGAAAAAGCAGAAATTTTTGCAAACTCACTAGAAAAACAGTTTAAAATAAATGACATCCCTGACACTGATGTAGCCATTAAAATGAAAAAGGCCCTGAATACTTATTTTAGACACGCGGAGGATGTAGAAAATTCTAGAGTCATCGCCCAAAGTGCACAACTCTATGAAGAATTTACAAGTAAAAAAAAACCTGTATTAACATCCCCAATTAAAAGCAAACAGAAAGTCTCTTTTAAAAAAAATAGAAGCACAAGGCAAAGAAAACAACAGCCAAAAGTACAAAATGCTACGGCCTCTTTTACGTCCGATAGACAAGTTAAAGGTGCTACGACCTCTCGCGGGTCCGGAACGCCAGAAACTGAAAAGATAAGAAATAAAAAAAGGCCTTTTAAGGGCCAAAAAAAAATTTTTGTTCCTCCTGACTTTGAAAAACCACTACCCATCAGTGAAAGGGAAGTTAGGTTTCATATTAATAATCTTAAAAATAAAAAGGCACCAGGCAATGATGGCATAAATAATAAAATTATGAAAACATTACCGGAAGAATATGTGCAAACCCTTACTAAAATATACAATTGTGCCATTAAAATAAACTACTTCCCTGATATTTGGAAGACAGCAGAGGTAATACTTTTACCCAAGCCAGGCAAAAACCCGGCAATTCCTGAAAATCACAGACCGATTTCGTTGCTCCCAACCATGGGAAAAATCTTTGAAAAAATAATTCTTATTAGAATGCAACAATTCTGTGAGGAATTCCCAGTAATTCCATTTACTCAAGGAGGTTTTAGAGATAAACACTCCACGGTGCACCAACTCTCTAGAATAACTGAAAAATGTGCTGAAGGAATTATAAAAAAGGAACACACAGCAGCCATATTTCTGGATGTGGCAAAAGCATTCGATAAATGCCCACATGAGGCAATTATCTACAAGCTAATAGCACATGATTTCCCACCCTGGATTATACACATAATCAAATCATACCTCACTAACAGAACATTCTGTGTAAAAATCAATGGGAAAAAATCGTTAAAAAAAAAATCGAAGCTGGTGTACCTCAAGGCAGTGTACTCGCACCAACGCTGTATTCTATCTTTACGTCAGACTTTCCCAACTATAATAACAGGAATCTGACTACAGCTCTCTATGCTGATGACACTGCACTCGCTTATACTTCCAAAAATAAAAATCAAGCAACTTTCATGTTGCAACATTATGTTGAAAAACTTGAGAAATATTTCTTAGATTGGAAAATTAAAATCAATACCGAAAAACTCAAGCAATTCTATTTTCTAGGATTAAATGCAATCACAATCCAGACTTTGAAATAGAAATGTATAAAAAAAAAAATACCTTGGGTAAATGATGTTAAATATTTAGGACTTTTCATGGACCACAACCTAAACTGGAACAAGCATATTAAAGAAACTGTGTCCAAATCCCTTAAGATCAGAGGAAGTCTCCAGCCAATAATAAAAAATAAAAGGCTTAGCAGGAAAAACAAAACTTTGATATGGAAAGCCTGTATCAGCCCTGTTATTACTTATGCCTGTCCTATCTGGGGTAACTGCAACAAACAGCAGAAAAATAAGATTACCTCATTTCAAAATAAAACCCTACGATATATGGTTGGACTTGATGGAAGAACTTCAAACCATGCTATCCGAAGCATGCTAAATATTAATTCCATCCATTACACGATGTATGACTTAGCTTACAGATACTATGAAAAAGCTAAGATTCATCCTAATCCTCTGGTCAGAGCGGCCATTAACTATACTGTCAATGAAACTGACAGTTATAAAAGGCCAAAAACTATCTTAAATAAAGTTCCAGAAATGAACCCAATTCACAGCTACCCTAGCAAAAAAAATAACAATAATTGGGACTAGGTTTAGAGGTTATTTCTCACCTATGAAGAATTTCTGATAAAAAAAAAAAAAAAAAGGCTCTTTTAAGGGCCGACAAAATGTTGCATACTCTAAACGAGTATCTTAAACCTCGATCGGTGTAATTTTGTGATCACACCACCCCAAGCTATGGTTACTCTGTTTGTGATCACACCACCCCAAGCTATGGTTACTCTGTTTGTGATCACACCACCCCAAGCTATGGTTACTCTGACATGCCTGTCAAGAAGCAACAAAAGTAAACCTGTGAAAAAATTCTGTAAACCAATTCACAGAATTTTTTAACCCAATTCATAGCTACCCTAGCAAAAAAAATAACAATAACTGGGACTAGGTTTAGAGGTTATTTCTCACCTATGAAGAATTTCTGATAAAAAAAAAAAAAAAGGCTCTTTTAAGGGCCTTACTCTGATTGCAAATTTACTTCACACATGTGAATTAATCTCGTTAAATAAAAAAAAAAAAAGAGGGTGTGGGATCCTCTAAGAGCCGTACTCTGTTTTGAAAACATACTTCACCCATGTGAAGAAACCTAGTTAAATTAAAATGAGAAAAAAAAAAAAAAAGGGCTTTTTTAAGGGCCGAGCAAAATGTTGCATAAAAGATTTATCTTTTTTGTACTAAATATCTCTGCCCTTAAAAAAAAACAAGGTATTGTTGGTCTTGCCTTTTATGTTAAAATTTGTTGTTGTTTTTCCTTTATTAAAAAAACAAAACAAAAAAAAAAAAAAAAAAAAAGGCCCTTTTAAGAGCCGAGCAAAATGTTGCATCTGAAACCTTGACCGGTGTAACTTTGTGATCACACCACCTCAGCTATGGTTAATCTGACATGCCTGTCAAGAATCAACAAAAGTAAACCAGTGAAAAAATTCTGTAAACCAATGGGGAAAAATCTTTTCTCTCATTGGCTAGCGAACAACACTGAGCAAATGGCCAATTTTGTCTTACCCGGAGTTCAAAGACGATTCTTCTCTGGGAAAGATGTTCTGTGTGTGATAATTTTTTTTCCAGGTTCCCCTCTCCCGTGTCCTTTCCTTCCTTTCCCCTGTGCTCTTCTGTGGCACAGATGTACCGGGCATTTTTCTGCGGAGAGAAATAGCACTTGAAATGGCTTGTTGTTACAGGTAAGTATGTAGGGCAGCTTACAACTTCACTTCTTAACGGGTAACCGTCTACTCCCTCTCCTCTAATATTTCCATACTTTTCTTTCGTACTATTGTATCAGGGAAATCTGTTCCCAAACATCTAATATTTCTCTTTTTCACCTGACAAAAGGCGCAGAGCGCTGAGGGTTCGGGTCTCTCAACCTCAGATAGGAAATATCTCTCTCTGCGTGCTGTACAGAGCGCTGCAACTGTATCACCTTAGCCGTACTCTACCATGTCATGTAGCATCCCTTCAAATAGAAAGCTGTTACTGTGTCAGTATGACACTGCAGAATAAAGTAGATTGCCGTGAAAAATTTCGCTACATCTAGTACCACTTCAAACGAAGTGGGAAAACATTCGTCAAATATCATGACATTTCCATAATTATTGAAGAGTTATTGGTTGGGACAGTGTTATGTCTTCAATGAAGATAATAATTGAATGCCTAACCAAATATAACATGACTTCAATGATTAAAAAAAGAGTTATTGGCTGGGATAGGGTTACCTGCCTTCAATGATATAAATAATTCGACTGGAAGTATGGAAGTTTGATAGACTATAAACCTAAAAATAGTCTGATTGATTCTGCAAAAGCGCAGATCAGATGACATCGCATAGGTTTTGTTAGGAGGGGGCTGGCGGCAGTTAATTGCTAGGTTTGTTTCTCTAACTTAGAAAAAGAGAATATGTTGATATTTCTTCATGAGCTTTTTTTTTTTTTTTTTGTATAGCCGTTTAACTCTGAACTTTCATCTGAGATGGGCTCAGATTGCACGAAGATTTTCTACATGTTTTTGAAAGAACGATTTTACCTCTTCTTTGCAGCTTTAAATATCACATTCTGAACGGAAATATGTTTAACACGTTGTACTATTATTAGCACGATTTTTTTTTAGACTTCCCAGTTTGGCAAACTTTTGAAACATTTTTACGAAATATTTTTTTACAAATAGTTACTACTGCTAGACTTTGGAGCTTCAACTGAGATTGAATGATTTCGTAACGAATATTTTAAATAGAAAAGTGGAAAGTGATATTTTATTTATTTCAAAACGCACGTGCACGTTTAGGGCGCGAAAAAAGTTTAATTTTTTAAAGTGATGATAAAAAACAAAGAAAAAAAAATCTTCCGATGGTAAAAATTTTCTGATTTTATGTAGGTGCTAATAGAATAGTTAAATTAAATATCAAGTTCTGTATTTGGCCCAATTTTAAAACGCGATCATGAGAATCAATGTGCCCAACATATCTGTAAATATCGCTGGTGAGTAGTTTATTCATTATTAGTAATCATATAAAATGTTTTCAATTCCCAAATATTATCATTATTTGATAACAAAACGTTTGAGCAAGTACTAATAATGCAACAGTACCAATTCTAAAACCAGTTAAAAGACTTAATCAGAGATCAAGAATCGAAGATTCCAAATTTTGGAGCATACCATCCAATGATTTGTTAAGTGTCTGCGACGAATTGTTCCTTAAAGTTTTATTTACCTGTATGCATACTCAGCCAGGCCCTTAGAGACGGAAAAAGCGTGACGCCGTAGACCCAGCCGCTATTGAAATGAGGAATGAACAGATGTTCAGGTAGGAAAGATGAAGAGTTAAAATTCATGAAATATTTGAGTTTCCAGAGTATATGTATTGCCTTAAGTTTAAATGCTAAAAATGTGAAGCAGCTGTGATCTCACACGAACAGAAAGTGCTTTCAATATGATTGAATTGATATGATTGGCTGCAGGCTGATATTTAGATTGCATTTATTAGTGCATTGGATGCTTATTGTTTAATTTAATTATTTAATATCATCTTTCATATGTTCAGTACAGTCAGTCAGGATATCACTTATTGATCTTAAATTACCTTAACGACGACTCTTTCTTTTAAGGTTTAGTAGAGGCATTAATGAATTACGAGTTCCTTATGAAGGTATGCAGCGTTTATTTTCATAATTTTGTATTTGGGTGATTTTAGTAAATACGTGTGGACTTTTAAGGGCTAAGCCATGGATTTTAAGTGTTCTGTATTTCGTTAGGAATAATTTAATATTGGTCCGGGGTGAGTTTTATCCCTTTTACATCTTTCTTCATATGTAATGTTACTATGAAAAGCTAGTGAAAATAATTATTTTCATATGTTTGAGCTTATATACGAACGTTCGAGCTTAGTGGCCTATATTCCATATTACTGTTACTTCGTTTTGTATTTAGTGGAAAAATATTATACGTTAACACAGAATGTTGTTCGGATGTAATACGGCTATAAGCGTAAGCTTTAACAAACGCTTTTACTAATTATGAAATAAGTAAAATCCTTTTGTTTTGTAGGATTAGCTGTTAGTTCACAGATAGCGTCTGATAAAAAATACCCGAAAAACGTAGGTACTAGATAATTGATTGCCTACTGTTAATGTAAAAGCTAAAAAGTCAAAGAAACACGTTGCGATATATGAGGTAATACGAGAAACCTAAATGCACAATGACAACGTGAGCTCCTAACGCTTTCGCTCGGGTATTAGTAGTACACTACGTTGCATTTCAGACCAGAAAAAAATTCGTTTAGCCAAGTTTTATCGTGAACGCATAAGAAAGAATAATGTATCTGACATCTCCTTTACAATTTATGCAGTCATCTGTGGAAAAGAGGACTAATGACTTGTAATCAGCTTTTACCGTATTTTCCGAAGGTGAAAAAGTGGTAAACATAAATATACTACGGTAGAACAAGATTTTTTTCTAAGGTATGCATAAATGACTTAACCAAAATTAGAATTACCAACAATTTATATTATATTGTCAGTTATCCAACATGTGGCTCCTTAAATGCACCTTAGAATTAGTGGAATTTATATTTCCGCAGGTTGAGTGTTCTCACATACATACACTTCGTAATCCCAATCTACGAGATTCCATTTTTATTTAAACATTGGAATAAGAACTTATAATGATATTTGAGCCTGCGATCTTGCACATACTTTAAGTTTGAGAAATAATCGTCTTCTGCCTCTCAACCCAAATAGACCTTACAACAGTTTCTGGAGTCATAACAAAAATGTAATTATTCTCAGACGTCGAAATAAAATGAGAAACATTGACATGTTTTGAAATATTGTTTCTGAATATACAACCTATGATACATTTTTATCCTCCTGCGATGTTCAGCTTATTCTGATTTCAGTGCTACACTGCTCTACATTTGGTAATGTTTAATATCATATGCTGAGGATTTTATTACATATAATTTTCTTCAATCTTTTCAATGATTTTTTCCAAGTTAATAAAAAAATGGTTAGCTCGATATACAAGGTCAAACGTTTAAAACAATGAATATGTACAAGTGAGTTTCATAAATTGTCTATCTCTAACATGCACTTCTAGTTAAAGAAATTAATATAACAACAGGTATGAAGAAATAAGTTAAATATACGTTTTACTGGAGAAAAACCATTAAAATTTTTAGTTTTACATGATTATGAAGTAGCTCTGTTCATCACACAACTGAGCAAGGAACGTCATTTCATACCGATGTATGTGCATAAGAGCATAATACTCTGAAGTTACAAAAGACAAGGAGTAAAACACGAGAGTTTGTTGGAAACAGACATGCAGTTTAATTTAAATTGATTACTCATATTTTTAATTACAGCTTTTTCATTTCTCACTATCAGAGCTTTTTAAATTTGGTAAACAAACGTGTCGTTGCCCTTCCCATTAATACATTATTACTGAAATTTTCGTACTCGGTAGAGATATTTAAACATAGCGATACTGTGTACCTTGTCTCCAAAGTGAGATTCCGTTTGTCCTTTCAAGGGTTTAAATGCGAAACAACGGACTCTCTTTGTTTATCGACGTATCTTCGTCTTCACCACAGCACTAACCTGCACACGATCAGAAAAATAAATAAATTTGTATAGGCAAGATTTTATCCGAGTATTCATGTTCTTTCTAATCCCTAGGGGATATAAGTAGCACTTTCTCGAAACATTTTTATTTAGGGCCTGATTCATATTCTTAAGACATGTTCTGCTTCATTATGAATGTACAACGATGATGTCTGATTTGTACAAGGATGATGACAGATTTTTTATTACGATGATTTAAAACGATGTCAGATTTTTTACAACGATGATTTAAAACGATGATGTCAGATTTTTTACAGCGAAGATTTACAACGGTGATGTCTGTAACTCCAAAAATGGAACTTTCTTCCTTATCGAATTTGAATTCAAATCGGGAATTTATTTTTAAAGAAATACATTAAAAGAAAAAACATTAGATGCATTTAGCAATGGTCGTTTCGCACTCTTGTTACAAGATCCTACATCCAAAAAAGAGTAAGAACTTCAAAACATGGAACTCCATTTAACTCACATGTTCACTGTTTTTTATTTCAAAACAGCGATTTATTTATCCCGATAAGTATGTAATTATTTCAAATAATAAAAACAATAATAATAATAGAAATTATAATACAACTTCACTTTCTTCAAGTTGTTGATCAACAAATTTCACTAATTAATCTAAAAAATATATATATATATAACAAAGGGCAACTACATTCTTTCTCGAATCGGTGATTCACAGCCGTTAAAGGTTCAATAACGCGTTAATAAGGTTCGTATCACAGAGCTGATAACATCAGCCAATATCGAAGTCCCGTATTTGAAAGCAGGGGCTTCTCTGGGGAAGAAAAGTGAATTAAATATTATCCTAAGAATTAATAATATTAACACTATAGTCAGTTGCAGAAAAAATACTGCATTACTCTGCTATTTCTCTTCAGGAAAAGGAAGACAACCTTCTTACAAGTTACCGCTGGTTAATAAATTCCAAGCCATAGATTCAGTAAAATATCATCATGAAATGTTCCTGCATTGCAATTTTATACAGTAAAGTCGCCGAGGTTGACATAGCAGATATACACATAGTCAAGGGAAACATGAAGAAATGATCTTGTTACGAAAAAAGAATAATTTTTAATGCTTTTCTGTTACTTTCAGGTGTGGAGAATGAAAGCATTACCAGAATTTTCGGCCTGAGATTCGTAGCCAGATTACGTCGTCACCAATGGACATATGCGACCCTTTGTATTCCACAGCAGTTGATCGTCTGCCAGATAAAATAATATCGCCTTCTCTTCACTTATTTTCTTTCAAAAAATTAGTAAGTAAAAATTGTATTACCCAAAAATGAAACGGAAAATCTTCGTCTTCGTATTGTTTTAATTAGGTTTCTCTATTACCTGTTAATTTTCAAAACGTTCGTTACCTGCCAAAAATTTTGAGGCGCATTTTTTTAATACTCGAAGGGCCCCAAACCCTTTCTGTTTCTCTAGAACGAAGTGAATTCTCAGATGGTAGAATTATAGCTTTGTAAAATATAATTGGAGGATCACGTCACGAAAAATTAGGTCGTAAAATGTATATGCCAAAGAAAACACTATCTCGAAAACCAAAATGCCGTGTTATACATTGTATAATACCCATAAAGGAAGGATCTATAGAGTGGAAACAGACATTGGAGCCCATTGAAACTCCTCCCATAGAAAGTGGCGACCCCACGGACCTATGAACAGAAGCAAATGTGAGGTGACCCCGTGACGTCGGCAATAGTTGCTACGGCAACGCAGTGCAGGCGACGGCAGTGCCACCGCACCATCTTAGAAGACATGCCTTTACTTCCGAAACAAAAAAATTACGAAGATAGAAAACAATTTTCACAAATGTTGGCCAATAATGGAAATACAGGCTACACAAATGCCGAGTAAAAAAGATAAGCCAAAAATTTAACGAAGCCAATAGCGTAGATGTCGAAGCAGATGACAATTGAATACAAATTAGAATTGAAAGTGAAGCTGAGTGGGTATGGAAGAGACAAACAAATGAACAACAGACACGTAAAAACCCAAGCGTTATGTATTCTGTAAGGAAAAGTATACGATCAGTAAGTAATAAGCAAAATAATACCACTTATTAGAACGCTAGAGAAAATGAAAACCAAAAAGAATCTTCAACACTGCCGGAGAGCAAGCCAAAGTCAACAGTCAAAGTAAACAAGTTAGTAAAATCATGCAATGCATTGATTATAATACGCTTTCCAACATTACAGAAATCATTACTCAAGTTATCACTCAAGTTATGAGAATAATGTCTGTGGAATAAATCTCGGTCCTGTGCCTCGACCTTTGATACCATTTCGATGATATTCAACAGAACTGGCTTGGTATACCTCCGAAATTACATGATAAAGTTTTGTCGCAATCGAAGCATTTTTACGTAAGTTATGATGCATAAGGGCTATGGAATAGATCCCGCTCCTGTGTCCTAACATTTGACCCCATTTCTCCCATTTTCAACAGGATTGGCCGCCAGGTGGTCCCATACCACATACTAAAATTTCATCGAAATCGAACGATTGTTAAGCGAGTTATCGTGCTGAAGGACATACGTACACAGCGCGTGACGAAATGAGGCAGATGGGAATCGCGACTATCTGCCCACCGCAAAAGAGTGACGTTATAAATATTTAATAGGATACACACACAACGCGTGAAGTAAAGAGATAGATGGCGTGACCACGCGCCATCATTCTCAAACGCGAGTTGTGACGTCATAAGACTTCTAAGCATTGGTAACATTAATGGAACAACGCCATTACTAAAAACATTATAATTCGGAGTGGTTATTTTACCCACTTTCTAGTACCAGAAAAAGGTAGGTTAACGACTTTCATTAAAATTCTTAGAGCCGTTTTCAAAATAAAATTTACATACATACACACAAGAATTGCTACTTTAAGATGGACGTCAAGTAACTTTGCTTTTTATAATTCCAATGGAAAACCGTTTGTGCACATTTACTTCACAATTAATGCGTTCCCAAGGATGAAAATTTGAACATCGATTAAAATAGCTTCATTTCATAACTTGGAATACTTAATATATTCTAAACCATAACCGTAATTATGCAATCCAACGTTTTTTTGTCCACTGACGTCATCAAAGTACAGGTCGCGCCATCTGTTCTCTGGTTTTTTTTTTTTTTTTTTTTTTTTTTGATTGGAGGTTTAACGACCACCGAGAGCAACTCAATGGGCTATAAGCAGTCGCCCGTCCCTAATTTAGGGTCACTGGTTCCAGGGAAGGGAAAGAGCCAGTGCCGTAAGACAATCACAACATTCATGCTTCACCGGGATTCGAACCCGGACCCTTTCCGGACGAATGATCAGAGGCTATCGCTTAGACCACTGCGCCACCGAGGCGGCGTTCTTTGGTTTCAACACCACCAAAGGAAAAGTTATTGATTTTTAATATCATCATCATTGTCAA
The DNA here is from genome assembly GCA_039090855.1 of Macrothele yani. Classification (NCBI taxonomy): domain Eukaryota; kingdom Metazoa; phylum Arthropoda; class Arachnida; order Araneae; family Macrothelidae; genus Macrothele; species Macrothele yani. The sequence continues at coordinate 67,674 of JAYWMT010000330.1, read as the reverse complement.
CCATTATCAATCCACTGTTGGACGAAGGTATCCCCAAGTTTCCTCCACAACGGTCTGTCTTGTGCCAGTCTCCTCCATGTCACTCCCGCATACTTTCAAATTTAATCCACCCATCTTCCATGTGGTCTCCTTCTGGGTCTTTTCCTGTCCCTTAGAATCCAATCTAAAATTTCGGCTGTCCATCGATGATCTGTTCTTCTGGCAATATGTCCAGCCCATTGCCATTTCAGGGATTTAACTCTGATCATGATGTCTTCCACCCTTGTCATTTTTCGGATCCACGAGTTCCTCTTCTTATCTCTCCTGGTTACAACAAGCATGCACCTCTCCATGCTGCTTTGAGTTGTCTGCAGCCTTTGTATGTCTCTTTTACTTAAGGTCCACGTCTCTGCACCATACGTAAGCACTGGAAGGATGCATTGATCAAACACTTTTCTTTTAAGACATAATGGCATATTGCTCCTGAAAATTATGCTGTTTCTTCCAAAAGTTCTCCAGGCAAGTTTTCTACGCCGATTAATTTCTTCACCAACATGACCCTCACTTGATATTTGCTGTTCAAGATAAAAACACGTGTCTGTTATCTCCAGCTTTTCTCCATCAATCGATAAATCTTCATTTCTTGTAAAAGCATTGATCATCACTTTTGTCTTCTGAAAGTTCATTTCTAATCCCACTTCCTTACTCCTGTCAGCAAGCTCCTGGATCATACTCTGTAGCTCTGATGGGGTAGTTGCAAAAATGACTATGTCATCAGCAAAACGAAGGTGGGTTAGATAATCTCCATTAATCTTTATCCCTTGGTTTTCCCAGTTCAGTGATTGAAAGATATTTTCCAACGTGGCCTTAAAGAGCTTCGGAGATATGGTGTCACCTTGTGTTACTCCTTTTCCAATTTTTATGTGTATGGTATTTTCAAACAGCCGAATCTTTGCACTTGCATTTTCATAGATGTTATTAATAATATTAATATACGCATCTGCAATACCGCAGGATTTCAGAGACATTGTAACAGCTGATGGTTTCACCGAATCAAAGGCTTCTTCATAATCGATAAAAGCCATACTCAATGGAAGTTCATATTCCCTCGCTCTTTCAATTAGTTCTCTCTCAGTACTTCGATATGATCTATTGTGCTGTAGCCACTCCTGAATCCAGCTTGTTCTCTCGTTTGAGCCATGTCCAATGTCACCTTCAAGCGGTGTGAAAGAACTTTAGTGAATATTTTATAAACCACTGATAGGAGGTTGATAGGTCTGTAGTTCCTGATATCCTCAATGTCACCTTTTTTATGTAGCAAGATCATTGTAGCGTTGTTCCAGTCCTCAAGGATCTTCCCTTCATTAAGGCATCGAGTGAAAATTTAAACGAGTACTGTTTCGATTTCTCCACTTGCTTCTTGTATGATATCTACAGTAATTCCATCTTCTCCTGGAGCTTTTCCCCGCTTCATGTTCTTGATTGCATGTGCAACTTCTGCTGGGACGACTGGACGAACTGTGGTACTGGTACCTTTCATGATGTCTGGAGTACACATATCATCCCTTTCATATAATTTGGAGTAGAAATCTTTCACTCTTGTCAAAATTTCTCCTCTATTTCTTGTTACAGAACCATCTTTTTTTCTCAGTGTCATAATCTGTTTTCTTCCCTTACTGATAAGTCCCTTTGCTATCTTTAGGCTTTGGTTGTTTTCAATTGTTTTTCTTACTAGTTCACAGTTGAATTTCCTTACGTCTTCCGTGATACTTTTTCGTACTGTCTTGCATAGCTCTATATATTCCACTTTGGAAGTCACATCTTCTTTAGTTGTCCTTATCTCTCTTCTTTTTTGCATCAACATTTTGGTTTTTTCCTGATAATATTTTCACATGCAACTTGTTCTTAGACCCAGCTAATTTTATTGCTGTTTCCATAAGAGCTTTGGTTACTTTTCGGTTAACTTCAGAAATGTTCACTTCTTCCAAGCAGAGAATCTGTTCTTCAGTTCCAACTTGAAGGTATTATTGTGTTTTTTAAGGTTGGTAATGTCAATATATTTTGTTTGTCTTATGAGCTTGCTACTTTCGAGTTCAGTGTTGAGGTGCATCTTACATTTCACAAATCTATGGTCCCTACCTGTTTGAACTTGTTTAGCACACTGCAGTCTTCTATGACGAATTTTTTGTTACACATAATAAAATCAATTTCTCTTGTTGTCCCGTTTAGATGTCTCCATGTGCATTTACTGTGTGGGTTTTTCTTGAAAAAGGAGTTCAAGGTGAAAACCCTTCTGCCTCTTTAAACTCTATGAGAGTATTTCCACGCTGGTTTCTGTTGCCGTGACCGAATATACCTACTGAAGTTTTATTCTGTTGCCGTTGCCTTATTTTTGCATTGGAATCTCCTATAAGTGTCTTTAAGTGCTTCTTAACTTTATTATTTAGATGACGAATTTCCTCATAAAATTCTTCAATTTCTCCTTCAGGATGACTTGTGGTGGGTGCATAAGTTTGAATAATCTGAGCCTGGTATCTTCTCGAGAGTTGGATAACGAGTCGTGCAGCTCTGTCATAGGAACTTTCAACTTCTACAACTTTATCCTTCAGTTTCTTGTTTATTATAATTACAAAACCACTAGTTCTGCCAGTATCTGTCCCACGATAGTAGAAGAGATTTTTATTTTTCTGTTTAAAGAGATCTTCTCCTTTTCTCCTTACCTCACTTAGCCCGACGATGTGCCACTGGATCCTTTGTAGTTCCTCTTCCAATTCAAGAAGCCTTGAATCAGAAGATACGGAGCGGAGCGTCCATTATACGTAGCCAAGGTCAGTATCAGATGGCAGCCTAGTCCGGTCCTCCGGGGATTCTTAGCACCCTCTAACTTCATGTCGCCCTGGCCGCTGCCTTGTCCAGGTACATTCCAGCTGCCGGAGACTGAGGGCCAAGATTTAAGTTGTGGACTCATTTTGGAGGTGTTTGGCCATAACTCACTACGCTGGCCAAACGGGTTGGTGAGTGTGGGATAACATTTCCTCTAATCCCGATGGTATAGTTATACCGCTAATGGCTGTCGTCAGAGCCCTTTTAGGTCGAACAGGATGTACCACGAGAAGGCGGGGTTGACTTTTGTCAAGGAGAAGCTGTGATGTTACGCATCACCTGACCTTACATCCCTTATTCCATATCATCATCATCATTGTCAACCATTATCAATCCACTGCTGGACGAAGGTCTCCCCAAGTTTCCTCCACAACGGTCTGTCTTGTGCCAGTCTCCTCCATGTCCCCCCTGCATACTTTCGAATTTCTCCACCCATCTCCCAAGTGGTCTTCTTCTGGGTCTTTTCCTGTCCCTTGGAATCCAATCTAAAATTTCGGCTGTCCATCGATGATCTGTCCTTCTGGCAGTATGTGCAGCCCATTGCCATTTCAGGGATTTAACTCTGATCATGATGTCTTCCACTCTTGTCATTTTTCGGATCCACGAGTTCCTCTTCTTATCTCTCCTGGTTACACCAAGTATGCACCTTTCCATGCTGCTTTGAGTTGTCTGCAGCCTTTGTATGTCTCTTTTAGTTAAGGTCCACGTCTCTGCACCATACGTAAGCACTGGAAGGATGCATTGATCAAACACTTTTCTTTTAAGACATAATGGCATATTGCTCTTGAAAATTATGCTGTTTCTTCCAAAAGCTCTCCAGGCAAGTTTTGTACGCCGATTAATTTCTTCATCAATGTGACCCTCACTTGATATCTGTTGTCCAAGATAAACGTACGTGTCTGTTATCTCCAGCTTTTCTCCATCAATCGATAAATCTTCATTTCTTGTAAAAGCATTGAACATCACTTTTGTCTTCTGAAAGTTCATTTTTAATCCCACTTCTTTATTCTTGTCAGCAAGTTCCTGGATCATACTCTGCAGCTCTGATGGGCTAGTTGCAAAAATGACTACGTCATCAGCAAAACGAAGGTGGGTTAGATAATCTCCATTAATCTTTATCCCTTTGTTTTCCCAGCTCAGTGACTGAAAAACACCCTCCAATGTGGCATTAAAGAGCTTCGGAGATATGGTGTCACCTTGTCTCACTCCCTTTCCAATTTTTATGTATGTTGTATTTTCAAACAGCCTAATCTTTGCACTTGCATTTTCATAGATGTTATTAATAATATTAATGTATGCATCTTCAATACCGCAGGTTTTCAGAGCCATTGTAACTGCTGATGGTTTCACTGCATCAAAGGCTTTTTCATAATCGATAAAAGCCATGCACAATGGAAGTTCATATTCCCTCGCTCTTTCAATTAGTTCTCTCAGCACATGGATATGATCTATTGTGCTGTAGCCACTCCTGAATCCAGCTTGTTCTCTCGGTTGAGCCATGTCCAGTGTTACCTTCAAGCGGCGTGAAAGAACTTTAGTGAAGATTTTATAAACTACTGATAGGAGGCTGATAGGTCTGTAGTTTCCGAGATCCTCAATGTCACCTTTCTTATGTAGCAGGATCATTGTAGCGGTGTTCCAATCCTCAGGAATCTTTCCTTCATTAAGGCATCGAGTGAAAATTTGGGCGAGTACTGTTTCGATTTCTCCACTTGCTTCTTGTATGATGTCTACAGTAATTCCATCTTCTCCTGGAGCTTTTCCCCGCTTCATGTTCTTGATTGCATGTGCAATTTCTGCTGGAAGGACTGGAGGAACTCTGGTACTGGTATCTTTCATGAAGTCTGGAGTGCATGTATCATCCCTTTCATATAATTTGGAGTAGAAATTTTTCACTCTTGTCAAAATTTCGCCTCTATTTCTTGTTACAGAACCATCTTCTTTTCTCAGTGCCATAATCTGTTTTCTTCCCTTACCGTGATGTCCCTTTGCTATCTTAAACTTTGGTTGTTTGCAATTGCTTTCCTCACTAGTTCACAGTTGAATTTTCTTACGTCTTCAGTGATACTTTTTCTTACTGTCTTGCATAGCTCTATATATTCCACTTTGGAAGTCACATCTTCTTTAGTTGTCCTCATCTCTCTTCTTTTTTGGATCAACATTTTCGTTTTTCCTGATAATTTATTTACATGCAACTTGTTCTTAGACCCAGCTAATTTTGTTGCTGTTTCCATAAGAGCTTTGGTTACTTTTCTGTTAACTTCAGAGATGCCCACTTCTTCCGATGTTAGGCCTTCTAAAGCAGAGAACCTGTTCTTCAGTTCCAACTTGAAGGCATTATGGTGTTTTTTAAGGTTGGTTATGTCAATAGATTTTGTTTGTCTTATGAGCTTGCCACGTTCAAGTTTAGTGTTGAGGTGCATCTTACATCTCACCAATCTATGGTCACTACCTGTGTTGAACTTGTTTAGCACACTGCAGTCTTCTATGACGAATTTTTTGTTACACATAATAAAATCAATTTCACTTGTCATCCCATTTGGATGTCTCCATGTCCATTTCCTGTGTGGTTTTTTCTTGAAGAAGGAGTTCAAGATGAAAAACCCTTCTGCCTCTGCAAACTCAACGAGAGTATTTCCACGCCGGTTTCTGTTGCCGTGACCGAATTTACCTACTGAAGTTTCGTTCTGTTGCCGTTGCCCTATTTTTGCATTGAAATCTCCCATAATTATTTTCAAGTGCTGCTTACCTTTATTATTTAGATGACAAATTTCCTCATAAAATTCTTCAATTTCTTCTTCAGGATGACTTGTGGTGGGTGCATAAGTTTGAATAATCTGAGCCTGGTATCTTCTCGATAGTTGGATAACGAGTCGTGCAGCTCTGTCAGAGGAACTTTCAAATTCTACCACTTTATCCTTCAGTTTCTTGTTTATTATAAATCCAACACCACTAGTTCTGCCAGTATCTGTCCCACGATAGTAGAAGAGATGTCCACTTTTCAGTTCGATGAGATCTTCTCCTTTTCTCCTTACCTCACTTAGCCCCACGATGTCCCACTTGATCCTTTGTAGTTCCTCTTCCAATTCAAGAAGCCTTGAATCAGAAGATAGGGAGCGTCCATTGTACGTTGCCAAGGTCAGCATCAGATGGCAGCCTAGTCCGTTCCTCCGGGGATTCTTAGCACCCTCTGCCTTCATGTCGCACTGGCCGCTGCCTTGGCCAGGTACATTCCAGCTGCCGGAGACTGAGGGCCAAGATTTAAGTTGTGGAGTCATTTTGGAGGGGTTTGGCCATAACTCACCACGCTGGCCAAGCGGGTTGGTGAGTGTGGGATAGAATTTCCTCTAATCCCGATGGTATAGTTATACCGCTATGGGCGGTCGTCAGAGCCCCTTTAGTGGGAACAGGATGCACCACGAGAAGGCGGGGTTGACATTTGTCAAGGAGAGGCTGTGATGTTACGCATCACCTGACCTTACATCCTGGTTCTAAACATCCGATTGAAAAAATTATTTTATCTTTCGATTCCTTTTATGTCGAAGGGTATTTTAGATATAGTTTCTTTTTCATTTTGCCCGAAAGATGGCAGCACGTTACTAGCACCATGTCTTTTGTAGCAGACCACGGGGACAACAACCGCTTTGACTTTTACGATTGAAACCTCTGATTGTTATATTTACGTTGAGTCATCTCAGCTGTATTCCCGCTGTCTGCGGCTGATGTAACAAGTGTGTCGAACATCTAATAGCTCTTTATTCAGCTGTATACTTGTTCATTGACAATTTAGCTGTATAGTTCCCTTTGCAATCCAATGAAAATACTTCTTACCCAATCCACACTTTTTCTCATCTTTTGATTAATTTCAAATTCCGTTTTAAGAAAGATCCGAACAACTGTTCATCGATTATTTCTTTTAAACCAATGTAATATTTGGCGAATTTATGCTGGCAAATAAAATTTGGCTTAACTGCAAATTCGTATGTTCCGTAGGACTGGGTAAACTATGTCAGAGAAGAGTGGAGAATAGCCCACTGATTCGTAACTAGAAACTAAATGCAGTCTGTTAAACAAATAGACATTTGAAATAGAAAAATTCTTTACCAGAAACACTAACAAAGGACACAAAGGTTTAATATGAAATAAAACCACTGGGAAGTAAAAAAAAAAAATTATATATATATATATGTAAGGTGCATCAGCTTTATCCATCTTTTACTTTGATCTTTTCAGGCTCGTATGTTGCCCGGAAGCTTGGGCAACAACTGCAATTAAAGAACGCACAAGAATAATGTTATAATAAAATTTTAAAGTTCTTTACTACGACGAACTGAGATGTTAATCTTCCATAGATACTCATGGCAAACAATTTGTCCCCGAAAAACTCAACAGAGCAGCACCTCAGTGGATCGACGGGAAACTAGAACTTCGACACGAACCCGTCTGCTTCTACTTATATAGCCAGTGGTACCGTATCACGTGACAGACACTATAGTAACAAAGCATATAAAGTTTCAACAACGCCAGCTTTCATAAAGATAACGTAAAACAGGCGACAACAGAGCCGCCACATCCTAAGAGGCAATATGCTCTGCGGGAAAGTTAACATTCAGGAGCAAAACACGTTAGGGGGACTACGGCAGTGAAGCTTTTCTTTGATAAAAGATGGTTTCAACCGATCTGATAACTATTTGCTTTGAGCAGTTTTTTTTTTTTTTTTTTTTTTTTTTTTTGTTGCTGCTGTTTTCTGATATCCCACCCATCCCTTATTTTGGCGAGAAAAATATGCAATAACATTAGTATTACTATGTAGATTACATTTTATCAAATATTATAGTTAGGCCTAAGGATCCGTAAAAAAATGCAGACGTTCTCTAGTATATGGCATTACTGAAAATGTTTCTGCAAAACTGAAGAACAAACAAAGCCTTAACTAACCCGATTGGCGTAACAAAACTAACATATCCGATTTGCGAAGTGATTATGCTACCATGAAGGCAACAATCACGTGCTGTGTGTAGCTCGGCTGACTGTTCTGTTGGCTTCTGTGCACAGCAGTTTACCTCTTAAGATATGGCTGCGCTAGTTTTGTCTCGCCGAGCCTTAACTTCTTCTCAGGTAGATATTCTTTTATAATAGTTTCATGTCCAACCACTAGTTCTAATGCTCTCACGTAAGTTCTGACGTCAGCTACGGTGTCACTATTCAAGACTGCGTAGCCCACTTTGGGCTATGGCAATATTGGAAACGGCATAGTTAGCTCCTTCTCCCAAGCGCATCTTTCAAGCGACTTTCCTAAACAATTTCTGCAAAATTTAAAAAATAGGATCATTTTCTATTCCAAGAATTTCTATTTCCAAACCAGATTGATCCGGCGGTTCACTACTGGATAAGAAATTAATTAACTCTGGTCTTTTGTAGAACGGTTTAAGCATATTGACATGAAATATCTGCAATGGCATATTCTTTCCAGGAACTTTACCAATATATTTAATATGAGAGAATCTACACACAATAGTACCTGGATCAGCCCATTGGACAGCTAACTTATTTGGTCTAGAACTAGCCAATACTAGAATCAAATCACCTTCTTTAAATTCTCTTTTTACTGCATTCTTATCATACCAGGTTTTCCTTTTTACCTGCATTTCTCTCATTCTTTCTACAGCCCCTGTTTGGTATTTTTTAATCGATTTATCTACTGAAAAACATATTTCACGACTGAATTTTCTTCTTCGTTGCCTTCAGGTTTCATCCACTTCTCATAAAGCAGGGTAACTGGTGTCCTTAAATTATTCCCGTGGACTAATTCTGCGGGAGTAAATCCAGTACTTTCATGCGTCACAGTTTGAAGTGCAAATAATGCTAAATGAATGCGCTGTTCCCAATCGGCCGCTGCTTCCAAACACAAGACTCGCCGTATACGTTTAATCGTACGATGAAATCTTTCAACAGGGTTGCTCTGTGGATGATGAATCGAACTACGTTTTACTTTTATCCCAAATCGTTCCAAAAACTCTGTTGTTAAAGCGCTCATGAAAGAAGTTCCTTGATCACACTGTAGTTCTTTAAGAAAATCATACGACTAAAAATCTGCAGTTACGCATCGATACGGACACAATGTCTGTCACAGCCACGGCATCAGGATATTTTGAAGACAAACACATTGCAGTGATAAATGTGTATTTTAGCGTCCTAAATTATTTCCTTGGAAAAGTTTTAGTACCTAGAAGAAGTGCGACGCAAAGATTTAGAGCATGGAAATTAATGGCAAATGGTGCAGACATTTCATATTTCAAATGTGTTTTTAAGATTTTTACCGTAATATTGACTTGTGCGTCCGACCCTGTTAAGAGAAGCTGCGGTAAGCCCAACGCCTTGCTCTGGGGAAGATGTGAAGCTTTGATATGTTAATATGAAGGTTCCTTGTTGTGCCGAAATGACGGGCAGAAGAGTACAAAAGAAAGAGGTTACGTTGCTGGCTAGTGATACGCTACAGAATATAGTTCCACATCTTGAGCCCTTCATTTTATCATTTTATTGTGTCCTGTACGTTATTGGCAGGAAAACCCGGATAAAACCTCTTGAATTTGCAAAAGATACGTATGAGTAAGATAGAAACTCACCTGCAAACAAGGTATTAACAGTAGAACCAAAATTGCAGTGACACATGAAATCAAGTACGAATGGAAGCTGTTCGAAGCACAACGGAAAAATATAGTTCCCCAGTTTTATGTACAACATAGACAAGGATATTAGTGCTTTCAATTTGGAATCAGTGAAGCATATGCGAAAGAACAAAAAAATGCTCATCATCTGCGTTAGAAACAATGGCAAAACATGAACGAACTATATTCTGTAACGCTTCAGAACAACATGGTTTGCTCTCCTCGCAAGAAGGTACGCGCTTTGACTTGTAGTCGTTCGCACTTGAATTACAGGCCGCAGGGAATCTTCCTTTCAACGAAGCAATGCTTTTCACATCGCCGTACCGATGCGTCAGGCCTACCTCAGTGTCTCTTCACATCATCGCACTCACAGGTCAATATTACGATAAAAATCTTTAAAACACATTTAAAATATGACATTTCTGTACCATTTGCATTTAATTTCCATTCTCTAAAATCTGTACGTCGCACTTTTTCCAGGTACTGATATGTTATAAAGGTATTTTTCAAAATTATGAATCTCTCTCACGGTCATTAATCTCAAGTAACTAGGACCATGTGTTTTAGTGTAAATATCTTCTTGTATCAAAATACTGTGGAACAATATGGCACGTGATGTATAAAAAAAACTAGTGGAAGAACAAAAGAAAAATGTATGTAAAAAACAGATAAATTTTGCGTTGTCAAAGCATATGTGGATTAACTTACCAGGTTCAGATCCATGAACTCTGCCAAATGCAGAGGTGATTTATGAGCTTGACAAAAATAAAATTCACAAGATTTTTCTATCACCTTGGATTCACTGACCACACATAAACAAGTAATGAAAGTGACTCAAAATTTTTAGTTGAAAAAACTGACTGGCAGTTATATTTAATGTTGATCAGGCCTCTCGCCTGATCAGAATTTTGTTGAGAATTTTACACATTTTTGTTTCTTTTGTTTTATTTTCACAGATCACCCATAATGCCAAAAATGAGTTTTAGAGTCCAATTTCAATTTTGTTCGGTGGAATGTAGTTATACAACTTTCAACTTTGTCTAATATTGCAAATATTTAACATTTCTATTTTATAATTCGTCATATAATATGATTCAAAATTTCAGGGTGATTATCGTTTACTTGAAGGAAAAAATTGTGTGATCAACACTTGATATTGCTCATTTAGGTACCTTTTCAAAACATCATGCCTAATACAATAGAATGATACACTTTGGCCAAGTAATAAAATTAATACCAAGTGGTTTTCGGAGAGTAATGCATTACGACTTATTCTGAATTTCCTTAGTTTTATATCATTTGTGGTATGAAAAAACTTTAACTCTCCCTCATTTTATTACACTCGATAAATTTCATTTTTCACAACTCTTACTCATGTTCTCCGCGTCATTACTCGATACATTAAGCTTTTCTGGTACTTCATAATAATTTCAAATAATCAAAGACTTCAATAAGCATTATATCATTTTGACCTGTCATCCTCTACCAAATATTAGTTTTTTTGTTTGTGTTTTTAAGAAAGAACGTTTGTTGAAACAGGAGACCGTAAAATGAATTTTTTTTATCGAAGGGTTTACCTTTTCTTTTCAGCAATTTTCCTTCACGAGAGAGTAGCGGGCTTCATTTCTCGACCCAGATACCTTTTAGGCTGGCTTAGCTCACCTCGTTTTTCTTTAGAGGAGTAGGGAAGTAGACAATAATAAAAAAATGGCCGTCGAGGCTTCTTCCTGCCGTGGTTTAGCGCCGGTGCGAATGTCTGCAACGTGTCTCTTGATAGGACTGCATTGTTAGAATGCAGTCCTATCAAAGGACGTGACGCCTAACTGCCGAGAGCGTTAGGCGTCACGTCCCTCAGTTCAGCTCAGCTTGTAGAAATCAGATAATGTAGTCTTGTCCATTTGAAACGTAGCAAGGAGTGGAGCTGCTGTCAGCAAACGAGCTTGGAATGACCAATTTTTCTCACACAAAAAAACGAGAGGCAAGCGGGCGCGGGAGGTGAAATCTCACATCACCATCAACTGTAGAGTGCGTTATGATTTCGGCCCTTGAACTTCCTTTTCGCCGGTCAGTGCTTACTGACCTCAGTCCAACCCAAAGGAAGTGAGGTGTTACCCTCTGAAAACTTTTCGAGCAAGTGTGAAAGTGAAGGGTCAAGGTACAAAATTCTCCTTATCTTAAACTTTTCACAGCCCTAGCACGCATGCACCAATAGGTAGCTATGGCTTTCAGCTACGCTATTGGCTGAAAGTCAATCTGTTATGCTTTCTGTAACTTGAGGGTAAAAGTGTTCACGTAGGAGCGTGTTAGGGGGAGGGGGGCGTAAAGAACCTGATAGCTCTCTCTGGCTCTTGACCACGACTTAGCAAAAATTCCTGGAATTCAACATTCTCTCCCCTGGGTGTTCTATTGTATTTCAAGTTCGCAAGGTGACCTTCTTCCAAAGGAATTTCTTTGCTTACAGGAAGGAAAATTCTTATCTCTGATTTTGGTGACTCTTTGTCTAGTGAAAAATGTACGAAATGGTGCAAATTCCGGGAATCTCCTCATATTCACAAGAAATTTTACATCATGAACACTCAATATTTCTCGAAACAATACAAAATTTTTCACATCATTTCATTTACATATTGCTAAATCAGAAATTTAAGAATTCGGGAAAAAATTAACTTCCTAAAAAAAAGCCATTCTACTGACAGTACACGATTCCGTACTAAATTTTGTTGTGTCTTGCTAACACCCCTGAACTTTTTTGTACTAATAAATGCTTCTCACCACACACTTTTTTATCTCAGTCATAATGTAAGCTTAATTTAATTTAATTAATTATGCACGCTTCACTTTACGATTACAATGTTCATATTTACTATATATATATATATATATATATATATACATTTATGTTTTGAAATGAAGTGAATAATTTATTTCACACATGTTTTAGTTTCACTCATAGATTAAAAGTAATTTTGAGCCATTTACATATGTTCAAATTCTTTCTAGCTTTTGTTCCAAAGACACATACATATACAGTACACGTACAAAACTATAACTGCACAATTTCCACTAAAAGCCGTGAACGAATGTTTAAGAAAGTGGGAAGAAAATGTTTTTCATGTCGCTCAGTTCGCCTGAAAGAATGAAATTTAGAAGAAGATTAATGAGAGGAAAAATTTAAATAATCATTCTTGGAGACATGAATGCCTGGATGTGTGATTTTTTCGCATAGTGAAACCGAAAACTGGGCCCTAGCTTCCGACACCACTAATAGAGAAATATCAACACATCAGATATAGTTCCGAAGAAATCTTTTTTCCCGTAGGAATAGGTGGTAAGAGACCTCACGCATCCAGATTTATCTTTGAAAAAATTTCTTGGATAACTGGTACTAGTTTTAATGGAGTTTTATTTTGTCTTATCATCGGATTTCCCTGTTCTTTAACAATTTTCACAAGATCGCACATAATCTACTTCTTTATAACATCTGGGCCAGAAAAAAAGGAGTATTTTGTCCTTAGTTTTTGTCACACCTAGGTGAGCTGAGGTTCCTTCATGACACAAAATTTTAAGGCGTTACCTATGTTCTACAGGAACTACGAGTAGTTCTTTCTCAACACCGGTCTTGTCTACTCTCCGTTTCACTAATAATCTGTTTTTCAAAATATACGATTCTTTTGACAAATCAGTGGAAGATTTCCCAGCAGTATCGAATAACGGTTTCGACATTGTGCAGCAGCAAAAGTATCATAATTTATTTCTAAAAGTGAACATATTAGATCGAAATCATTTTGTATAGCTGGCAATAACACACAATATTCTTCGCTTGGCTCATTCTCTATTTTTGACACCTCAACATTACTAAGTGAGCTCTCTTTTTTTCTCTTCAAGTTATTTTTCACTTCTTTCTGAAGCATAGACTCTTCTTGCAAAAATGTCTGTGGCCTGATCTTCACGGCATTTAATTCAGGATGAACTAACCCTTTATCGTGCTTAATCTGATCTAATACAGCAGCAGTACGATTTCCCAGTAAATATCGGCCCTGGTCTAGCTCATTTCTGATTACAGCTGCTACTGTGACGATAAGACCAAAATTTCTAATCCGTAACATTTGAGCTGAAGGTAAACAGGTTGTTGCCACATCAAGAGTCTGCTGAATCCAAGCATTTTTTCCCTTTAACATCTGAAATGTGATATGCTCCTGACAAACAATATCAATAATCGCTCCAAAATCTGTTTATATAGGCATTTTAAACCTCTTTATTTTCCTATAGTGGTAACGTTGTCAACAATTCATCTTCCGTCAGTTCTGAAATTCTATTTACAGTTGCAAAAACTGCTTCATGGTTTTTTTTAAATATTAGACATTGGGGTCTAAGATGGTATACGATATACATTCAAAACATTGTTGTCTCCTCCGGCGTTCAAAATTTTCAAAATTTGTAGTTTGAGAAACGTTAAGCTCTCCATGAGCTTGATCTCTTTGAGCTGTGATAGGCTAACTTCTACTGCTATTATCGTACAAGCTTTTTGTTCGCCGTTTGGGCATATTCTTCTCTTTTTGATGAATGTTTACTGAAGCATTTGTCATACTTTCCCAGGCATTGTCGTAGTCATCCAACATCTCAGCAAGTTTGGACGATGAGGAAATCTTAGTTCATTCATCAATAAAATGCTCAAACACTTCTATTGGTACTTGACGTTTCATCTGATCGGTCACCATTAGATCCAGTAGCTGTTTCAAAGTACAAATTTCAAGACCTGCAATCCATTCAGTGCAATAATTCTGAAGTTCATAGTTAAAATTACGCCACGAAAACTCTGCTTTCTTTTGATGGTTCACAAACATTTGCCCAATTTTTTCTGGATTTAGCTTAAATCTTTTTACCAACATAATTTTTACATAATCATAATTATCTGCCTCTTCTTCCGGTTCTCTTGCTATAAGTTGAGTAATCTCATACGGCAGTAATCCCATAAAATGCGAAACCCAATCTGTTTTTTATTTGTGCTTTACACACTTGCCTTTCGAACAAAACGAAATACAGACTTATGTCGCCTTCCTTAGGATCAAATTTGGTATCAGACGATGAAGATCAATTTTAGGCCTTCCTACCATTCCTTCTACAGTTTATTTTGAAACATTACCTTGTGTTCAACTTGCAGCTTCAATTCGTCGTAATTCCAATTCAAATTCTCTTTCCTCTTTTCTCTTATACTTCTTCTTTCCTTTTCCGTTCGTTCATTTCTTCTTTCCTTTCCCGTTTGTCTATTTCTTTTTTAATTTTCCGTTCTTCGAGTTCCTCTTTATCTATTATCACACTTATAATTGTGGCTAATAATTCTTTCACGAATTCGTCTTAATACTCCTGACTAACTAACATTTTTTTTTAAATTCACTATCTTATAGTCGGGAGATACTTTCCCTCCTAACACTTCTGCCAAAAGTCGTAAGTCTTCTTTTTTTGCCTTCGCCAAAAATGTCAATTTGCGACAATACCCAGTAAACTGAAATTCAGTGAACTTTTTAACCTACAAAACGTTGTAATAAGGTGCGTCACATAAATATAGAGACAGTCGACTTTGCGCCGTGAACGCAGTGCAAATATATGTAGGAAGCTGAAGTGGTACCTAATTAGACATAACCCTACAACAAACGTTTCGATCCGTCGAGATGACCGGATAGTGTGAAAAGAACACTACAAATTGAAATAGTGTAATTTTAGGTGTCTCATAAATATAAAGACAACTATGTATAGTAGCCACATGCAAATTAGATGTACAAATTAGCATTTGTACGCACGCGCATGGGCCGTATATCGGTCCGGCATACAAAAGACAGCGGACCTACCGTCAGACATTCATTTGCCGAAATGCCACGCAAGAGTCAACTTTTTGGTGAGGAGGTGGATTGCCTTTAGCGAAATTTTTTAAAGCCATGGGGAGGCAGTCCTTTATACGACTTTATCGAAACGCTGTGCGTTAGCTGCCATAAAACGGCCTGGAAGGCCTCGAATAACAACCAAACTAGGGGATCGTGCCATCATGCGTTTAGTTTCATCCCAAAAGTTATTACAACGTCAAGTTTCTCAGACTGTTGGTGTCACCGTCTCAAAGGACGCAGTTCATCGGCGAATCAAGGAAAGTCGCAACATTGCGCTTCAAAAAATGCGCCGTCTGCCCTCCTCACACGGCGCCACAAGGAAGCAAGATTGTTATGGGCAAGCAGCCACTTGCACTGGACGGACGAGTGGATCACAACTATTTTGGCCGAAGAAAAAAGTTCAACCTGGGGGGCGCTAATGGTTGGAACTGCTATTGGCATGATTTAGGACTCGAGCCACGCACCTTCTTTATCAGACAGAAAGGAGGGGCATCTGTGATGCTCTGGGGAGCTTTTGCTTTCAATGGGACAACGGATATCGCTTATCTGCAAGGCAGGCAAAACTCCGAAAAGTATCAAGGCATACTCAGCAACCACCTTCTACCGTTTGCCGAAACTCTAGCGGGTGCTGATTATCTGTTCCAGCAAGACAATGCCTCTATCCATCGGTATGCATCAACGAAAAGCTGGTTTAACACTCATAATGTGACCGCAGCACTCAGTCCAGATCTGAACGCTATCGAGAACCTCTGGGGTATCTTAGCTCGTGATGTGTTAGCTAATGGACGGCAGTTCTCAAGTGTGGTGGCATTGAAAGAGCAGATTTAAAGAAGGTGGTACGCACTCCGTCAAGAACACTTACATCACTTGGTGGACAGCATGCCCAAAATGGGTTTCACAGTGTTATTCGGAACAATGGTTCCACTATTCGTACCGGACGTGTTCATAACTAGTAAGACTTTATATTTTTGAGACAGCGAATTTCTATTTTTTTTTCTTGTACTTGGCATTGGAATTGTTATGTTTCCGTCAAACTATTGTGCAGCTGCGTGTCCTATGCTATTTTTGCTATAAATACGAGATGTTCATTTCAGCTCGTTGTTTCTTTTTTGTTGGAGAATTTGTTCTGTATTTATATTTATGCGACAAACTATACTAACTAATAGTACTGGCGCACAAAATTTCTTCATTGTCGAAACACTGCAACTTATATACTGTCTTACATATTGTTAAAACCACGGGCCTCTTATGGTCCCGGTTAAGAGGATGCCAATTTTTTCCGGACGTAATTCGTAAGCTGGATACCATGTGAGCCAGCCAGCCTTCACGATACACCAACCAATCAACAGAGACACAGTGACGTAGAGTGAGGCAGAAGTTCATCATCGCAGCTTCAGCTCTTTCGACGAAGAAAAGCTTTACTCCCTTTTTTATTGGGGCGAGGTGGTCCTGTCTCTTAGCTGCCGCACCCTTATTTAACTGACTGGGAAAAGTGCAAGGTACAATATTTTAAGCATGCAAGATATTGGGAAAGGTGCGAAAATATAGTATTTGTAGAGAACGTGAAATAATTTTACGGAAGTATTTACCTGCGAGTACGATGGTGTGCAGAAGTTGGTGCGTGAGGCTTAAACGATGCTAACGACAACGTCGTGAAGCTTCCGTGCTTCGGAAGGGAGCAAGAGTTCGTAGTGAATGCGCGGAAGAATACAACAGGAGTGGGGTGTATTCTTTAGAGGATTGTGATGCGTGCTGTAATCCTGCGCAAGTGGAAGTAGTTCAAAAGTATTTTCTTAATTTTTGAGAAGAAAATGTGCGTAATGTCGTTATTATTAGTTTCACAATGTCTCCAAATGGAAAGAAATCAAGGAATGTAGATGTTTTCGTGTACGACAGAAGTGTTGAGTAAGAAGTTTTAGTTTCGGTTGAATCCCAAGTTTTGGTTATGGTTTCGGTGATGTTTAGGGGTCGGTGATTTCTTTAAGCACCTCATTTGTAGTTCTGCTGTTATTCCGTACATCGTAGCTCACAGTATTTTTTTGTTTTTGTTTTTTGTCCTGAAACGGGTCTTTTTTTAAAATAAAAAAGTTTCTTTAATTCAGAAATCGTAGTATCACAGAGAGGGCAAGAACTTCTTGTCATATTGTGCAGGATAAAGAAATTTTAAGCCCTGACGAATTCCGAAAGAAAGTATTGTATGCTGAAATTAGTCACGTGGCGAAATGGGAGATTTAGAAGCAGAGAAATAGTGGGAAACGAAATTTACCTTTACGCCCCCTAGCGGAAAGTCTATAATTAACTTGAAAATTTTGAATTTATAGAAAAAACATGTCACACAAGAAACATTATCCAACAAAGAAGGAATGTTTTAAATCGGACTCCTAGAAGTCGAGATATTGACAAAAATAAGATATTCATCTACGCCGCCTGTCGTAGAAACCATGCACTATTTTAAGAAGAAAATGTTCCTAAAAGGTTTATCGACATGAGTATAATCTGTCTACAAACGACGTTTTTTTAAATAGTGAATTTAGAAGCTCATATTTTGCTGCAAATACATCGGAAGCGGAAATTAAGATTTATGTCCCATGGTGGCCAAACCATTTTTTACAAAAATTAGAAATTATGTGCAAACGATTTCCCATCAGGAGCTGTATCCGGTGCAGAAAGAATTTTTCAAATGGGAGATTTAGAAGCAGAGATATAAGGATAAACGCAATTTACCTTTACCTAGCAGAAAGTCTATGAATTACTTGAAAATTTTGAAATTATATGAAAAACATGTCACACGGACAACACTATCTAACAAAGAAATAATTTTTCAAAGCGGACTCCTAGAAGTTAAGATATTGACAAAAATAAGAAATATATCTACGCCCCCAGGCGAAGAAACTGTGGGACATTTTAGGAAGAAAATATTCCGAAAAGGTTTATCGATGTGTGTGGCATGAGTCCACGAAATAATTTTTTCAATCGATATTTTAGAAGCTTAGATTTTATGGCAAATACATAAGACGCAAACATTAACACTTACGACACCTGGTGGCCAAATTATGCTTTACCAAAATTCGAAATTATATGCAAAAGATTTTCCATCAGGAGGTGTATCCACTGAAAAAAATTCAAATCGGAGTTTTAGGAGAAGAGTTATCGGGAAAAATGTATTTTACTTTTACGCCTCCGAGCGGGAGATCTATGCGTAATTTGAAAAAGTAACTATATCTAAAGTACTGTTTGACATAAATGGAATCGAAAGATAAAATACTTTTTTCAATCGGATGTTTAGAAGCAAATATGTGGAATAAAACGTGTTTTTGAATTCCATCTAGCGTCGAAATTGTATATCGTTAAAAAAAAACGAAATGAAGGATCATCATTCGCATATTTCAAGCTTCCCAATGCAAAGCGAATTTTTCAAATCGAGCTAATAGTTGCAGAGATATCGTGGGTACAGACAGACGGACAAACCGATCACATAAGCACGATCTTTTTTTACAAAAGACGTGCTAAAAACAGAAGTTTAGAAACACAACAGCAGAAAATAAAATTAATGAAAATTAGTGGAAGAAATGTATTTCTTCTGATGAATTTTTATTAAATTTAATCCTGTTTTCAAATGCTTTTTTGTTTCTACGCATTTTATCCAAAACCATAAAATATTAAAATCTTGTGAAGGAGAGAAGGCCTTTGGTTTCCCTTATACGCCCATTATGCTAGATAGTAATAAAACGCAAAAAACATTTTATCCATTGTTTTCGTTATTAGACAAAATCCCCTTTCATTTCCTCTCTCGTGTCTCTCTCTGTTGTTCAATCTGTAGCTGTTGTTGTTGTTTTCTTCTGCAGTAAGAATATAGTCGCTATGGTGTATTCGCTGGCTTGTGACAATTCGTTCGAGATGTTCCAGAATATATAAGTATCGTGGCTTCCGGAAGCCATTGTATAAGACAATTCCTAGAGCAGTTAAAATGCGTATTTGACTGACAGGCTTGAGAAAAAATCATATTCTTTCTGTATTTGATTTGTACATGCGATTGAATACTTTTTTGTTTGTCTAGAACATACGGTTTTATTTCTCAGGAAGCAATCTTATCTGGTGTGTAGGAAAAGCACTGGGAACTCATATTTTAGCAGTGCCATCGAAATTGGCTTAGCTTGTAATGGAAGTTAAAAGTGTTGTTGCCGACCAAATTGTGATAAAAAGAGCTCCGGTGGTTCACATTTTGTGTCACCAGTAATGCGAAAATTCAATAGTTTCATTTAGCCTTATCATCACCTTCTGCGAAATTCTTACACAAAATGAGAGCTTCCTTTGCTGTTCCAATTTATGTATGCGCTTCATAATGTTAAAATGAAAGTATTGTTTTTAAAATATAAATGTTTAAGCAAAACAAGAATGCTACTAATGGAATTTTTTTAAAGTGTGCTGCTAGAAAGAGAGTTTCAATTTTTTTTTCATGTCCTTAGTTACTAACTTTTGTGTGAACTGTTATTCTTCAACGACATTAATATATTTTGGTACGTTATTAAAATAATGATATAGCCACAAAAGTTAATTTTGTTTCTTTTTCGTGATTTAATACATTTAATTTTTTTTTAAATGTAATTTCTTGTGAACTACAAAGTCCATTAATTGCAGAAAGCACAAATTTATTAATTCACGTGCGCTTAATTTCTTTATTGCTTTCAAAATTAATTTTTGAATTAAGAAACAAGAAAAGGTGTTCAAAGATAAATATACAATTTTTTAAAAAGTGAATTCGAGGGATTTCAGTATTTTCCCATCGAATTCTTCATGTAGTTTTATCTGAAGTTCAACCAATACGAACAATCTGCTTTATTTAGCTTCGCCGCGTCCAGAATGACGTCAGTTTGACTATCATAAGTATCTTGTATTCGAATTAGTGAAACATAACAATTTAACAAGATTGTTTTAAGTGAATTCCCCTATTCGTGATCTTTGTGTGTAGTATTACTTCTATTGTTTTAGATACGACCCATACGAACAGTTGGTGTCATTTATTGTCAATTATGTATACTATAATTGACAATACGGAAATAAAAAGAAATATCTTATTTTATGGCTCTGTTGTTGGCATTTAATCAGCTTTCCAAGCTATCTAAAATGTTTTAGTGAAAAATTTGCAATTCACAATATTTTTAAACGTATGCAGTAATATACTTTAATAGTGTAGTACACTGACGGAAAAAAAGAAACAAAATCCCAACACCACGAAAAAATAGTTCTAGAGGAATGAAATGGCGGCAATACATTTTATAGGTAACATATTTAACCGATTAAGTTTTCAAGATCACAGCTTCATGTAAGCGCGAGAAGAGCCATTTTAAATGTGAAATGCTGGTACAGTAATAACCGGTGTAACCGCCAGAATGTTGAATGCAAGCACGCAAACGTTCATGGATTGTGTCGTACAGGTGCTGGATGACAGTTTGTGGGACGGAGTTCCATGCCTGTTGCACTTGGTCAGTCAATACAGGGACAGTTAATGCTGGTTGGGGGTGACGCTGGAGTTGTCGTCCAATGATATCCCATACGTGCTCGATTGGAGAAAGATCTGGTGATCTAGCACGCCCCGGCAACATGTCGACACTCTGTAGAGCATGTTGGGTAACAAGAGCGGTATGCGAGCGAGCGTTATCCTGTTGGAAAACACCCCTGGAAAGCTGTTCATGAATGGCAGCACAACAGGTTTAATCACCAGACCGACGTACAACTGTGCCGTCACGGTGCGTGGGATAACCACGAGAGTGCTCCGGCGGTCATAGGAAATTGCTCCCCAGACCATAACTCCAGGTGTAGGTACAGTGTGCATCTGCCGCAGACAGGTTGGTTCCAGGCGCTCACCTGGCCTCCTTCTAACCTAACCAACACACGGCCATCACTGGCACCCAGGCAGAACCGGCTTTCATCAGAAAACACAACAGGTCTCCACTCCGTCCTCTAATGAGATCTAGCTTGACACCACTGACGTCGCAAACGGCAGTGGTTTGGAGTAAGTCGAATGCACGCTACAGGGCGTCTGGCTCGGAGCTGTCCTTCAAGTAACCAACTTGTAACAGTTCGTTGTGTCACTGTGGTGGCAACTGCAGCTCGAATTGCTGCCGCTGCCGCAGTACGATGCGCCACGGCCATACGCCGTACACGGCGGTCTTCCCTCTCAGTAGTGCCACGTGGCCGGATGGAAACCGGTCTTCTTGAGGCAGTACCTTCCTTTGACCACCGCTGCCAACAATCATGCACAGTGGCTACATTCCTGCCAAGTCGTTCTGCAATATTGCGGAAAGAAAATCCACCTTCTCGTAGCCCTATTACACGACCTCGTTCAAACTCCGTGAGCTGTTGATATTGGCTTCTTCGTCTTCGTAAAGGCATTCTTGACTAGCATCAACCCACTACGTCGAATCTCAACGATAACTAACGCTCACGCACGTTACAGCGCGTGTTTACAGCAAAAACCTGCTTTGCATGTTCCGAGGGGCGCTACTAGCGCCACAGGTATGCGCCGAGCGCGAAATTTGCATAGACATCATCTTACAGATGTACTCTCACCGCATACCAATTGTCGTTTATCTAACGCAACCCCTTCTTGGTGTTGGGATTTTTTTCCGTCAGTGTATTAAATTAAATCAGACCAAATCACTTCTTACCTAAATACAGAAATCTTGAAATCTGTCATGGTGGTGTTTAACACGAAACTACAGCGTCAGTGAATAATAATGTTTATTAACAGAGCAAAAAATGAGAGCTTCCTTTGTCGCGTCGCACGTGACACACGCTTGCGAGCTCCTAGGCATGTGTCAAATTGCAAAAACGATAGTTTCGTGAAGCAAGGGGCATAAAAACTGCAATTAAGTGACCGCATATTGCATTTGAATATACGTAGTTGTCTGCGGCAGGAGAGAGAATCTTATCCCAAGTATACATATGGTTTTATCGCAAAAGAATGATTTTACTTTATTATTCTTTTTAATTTTAAGGATTTTTTTACGTTCTCAAAAAAAGAAGAGAAATGTTTTCAATGTTAGGCCGACAGCAACCTGTTTTTTAAAAAAGGGACGGAGCTCCTAATCACGTGAACCTCAATCAAAAATTAAAATTTAGTAGCCGAAATCTATAAAATTCTTATACTTACACGCTGAGGTAGAATGAAATACTTGTTGTCTGTTGAGTAGTAAACAAAAAAGAAAAGACTTAAGCGCGGATTAAAAAAAAGGCTAATTTTCGCCGAGTGTTAAACTAGGTTTCCATTGAATCTGCCGCTGCGAATTCTTTATTTACCACTCAACCCAAAAAATTCAGATGTGTATCAAGCATAGGTAGTGGCAATATTTTAAAGAATAATGATTTTTGCGTCTTTGAAAATGGGATGATAGTCAATTCTAGATAGACAACGGCAAGCACTTCAGAAACGTAAAACCTTTTCGGCTATACAAGAACAACTGCGTCGAGTGTGTGTAATGATTTGCACACAGACAACAAAAAGGCGGTAAGGGACTTCTTGTGCGAGAAAGCGACTGGTCTGTGTTCGAGAGAAAATGCCGCTGAAGAGGATTGTACGAGGCAGGGGCGGTTCGTCATTAGGGGCCAGAGGGGCCGTGCCCTACCTAAACATTTCTATTTTTAGAAATATATATATATATTTTTTTGCCCTGATTCTTATTCTCTCTCTTAACTACATGGTGAAAAACCTTTCTCTTCAAAAACCATTTCCTAACGGAAAAGTTTCCTTTAAAAACGAAAAACTATTCCCTGAGGAAAGAGATCAAGTTCAGAGTGTGAGGTTATTGGGGCCAGCTGCAACAGGCTTCAGTAACATCACTACGCAAACGAAGAGGAGACGATTTCCTCCAAGTCTCATTCAGTATGATGACCTACATACAAAACTGCCTTAACGCGTCGTGTGCAGAAAAAGCTGTGAGGCCAGACCTATCTGACCCCGCGCTAATTTGATTGGCCAGGAGAGTATCCATTTCCTTAACGCCGTGGGTTAACACAGAAGCTTACCCCGACCGAGTTCAAAGTTCAGTTAGTTGTTTTTTCTGTGTGTGTCTCTCTCGGTGATGTGTTGTTCCTTTGTGTCGTGACTTTTTTGCTTGTCGATTACAATGAATGGAGAGGATATTTTGTTAAAATCTTCGTTCTTTGCTTTAAATCTGGAAGAAAAGCTTCACTTAAAAAACTCACTGCTTATCACCCCAAGTATTTTTAGTTTGAGCTTCACGTAAAAAAACACAGTCGTCATCAGCCCAAGAAATTGAGTCGAAAAGCTTCACTAAAAAAAAACTCGGTGTTTATCAGCCCAAGAATTTGTGTTTCCAAGAGTATGAAGTTTACAAGCGCTTTGCAAGACTAATTTCAGTATTAACTGAGAGGATTTTCTATGTTAAAAATAAATAAATAAATGAGAAAGCCTGTAAGTATAATTTGCATATGAGTACATATATGCTTTTAGGATTCACAAGTTCTTTAGAAAAAAAGGTTAAACCTTTCAAATAATGCAAATGATAGTATTGTACTCATTCTGTATGGGACGAAATTCATGAAACATTCCCTCCCTGCATATATTTGGAGTTATTATTTTTTCACTACATTTTTTATCCTGTGAATCCTGTGATTATTCCTCAGTTGAGAAATCTAAAGAAACACAAAGCACAACTAACATACATTAATGCTCATATGTTTTAAGGTAAAAATATTATTTAAGGAGTTTTGACATTTTTCTGTTAATAATTATGCATTCTATTCTGAGGAATTTTTTTTCGTGTGCAATACAATAGTTGACACATTCCAGACTGATTTGGGCATTATTGTGAGTCAAGTGGGTAAAAAGAGGCAGAGTAAAGGAATCGTGGGGGTCTGAATAGTTGGCAGTTTTTTTTATTTCATTGTTTGACTTCGGCAACTGGCCTCACCTGTTTCAGTTGCCACGAGCCGCCACTGGTACGAGGTAAAAAACGAAATACATTGTGACAAATAACCATGCAGTAGAACAATGGTATTGAGTTGTTGAGATACACAGGTGTCCAGACACAGCTTCAAGTAATCTATTTATTATTATATTTGTGTAGCAAGTACAATTTCCATTTCTAGGTGTAATACACTAAAACATTAAAATTGTAAGCTATCGCTGCCACGGGCAGGCAGTTTCTTCCGGCTGAGGAACATAAACAACACCAAATTCTGAAAAAGGAACTCTAACTTAAAAACAAAATTGTAATATGGCGAGTAAAAAATCCGCGCGAACCAGAATTTCATCATGCGTCGCGCCGTAAGTGGCTTTGCTGGATGTTGATAATACTTACTAGATAGGATAAATGCCCGTTTTAACTTCCTGCGTTCGACGTATCGTCGCACGTTAAAATTTTAATAAATTCTATGACGGCTGTTGCCCTGTGCCCATCGTAGTGAGCAAGCTTCCTCATGCTTCTCCAAAGAGGAGTGACCCTTCTGGATTTAGCGTATCTGGCGAGAGCTATGATCAACTTCTTCTTTTTAACGTCTCTTTGGTGCTCTAGCAAGCGGATCCTGAAAGACCGTTTGGTCGTTCTTATATATAGCTTCCTGGACGCATCTGGGAATTCCATTTACTCCTGCTTGATTGACCAGTTCAATTTTGTCCCATGTCGCCTATATCACACCGGCCACAGGTTTTGGGGTTCTAAGAGCAACGCCAAGTTTATGACACCTCAGGGATTATTTAGTGTATAAGATAAGCCCGGGCCATAGGGGATGGACATCAAGAATATTTCTGGTCTCTCAGGTCTCATGCGCGTCAGATTCGTCGTTGCCTTGTATCTCGCTTGAAGGATGATTCCATCAACACGTTCCATGTCGTAGCTTGCAGCTTAACCAAGGTTCTTCAAATTGACTATTTCCTCGTTGATGTCTACCTGCTTAGACCCTAGGATGTAAGTGCGGTATGCGTGGTGACGAAAAAGTGCATACTTCTGTGGCATGGGTCCCACAGAATCAGGCATAATTGGATTGAGTACATATGAAGTCATGCAAAACATTTCAGTGCCTAATTTCCTGGAATCTTCTCTTGAAAGCTCGGAGTCCCTATCTGGTACAATATTCTCAACATACAGCAGAGTCACTTGCGGCGCGAGCCATGAACAAATGCTGGTTCGCTCGAATTTCGCACGTGCAGTATTGCAATTTTGTTTTTAAATTCGAGTTCCTTTTTCAGATTCTGTTGGTGTTTATGTTCCTCAGCCTGAAGAAGCCGCCCGTGGCAGCGAAAGCTTGTAATTGTAATGTCGTAGTGTAATACACATAGAAACGAAAATTGTTCTTGTTATACAAATATATTAACAAATAGAATGATATTAAATTTATGATTTCAGGATGCATTTCTTACCGTACGTTTGCGTCCATAGGATATAGCAGAAAACTTTCCTTTCCTGTGTAACTTGCATTTGCTAAAATCGACAAACACGTTTCCAATTGAAATCGAAGCTCAAAAGCTGTTCTTTGCCAACTGGAAAACGTATGGTTGGCCCAGTGAATCGAGATTCCAGCAAACACACACAGATTGGTGGTTCAGATTGTTGTTTCCATTGCACGAATCGATGGATTCCAGCTCCCTATTGTTAACTTATTAGGAACAAAGAAGGTGTGATGATACGGCCTCTGGTTTGATGGAGAGCGTTGGCTAGCTTAATAACTCTAGTATATCATATGGATGCCACGTTGTATCAAAACAACACTGAAGACCAGGCACATCCTTACATTTGCATTGCGTTTTTTTTGCAGAAGACAACTTCCGGCAGAATAATGTGTCATGCTGTAAGACTCGCAGAGATTCCCTGTGGTTCCACGAGCACGACAGCTATTGCACTTTTCTTAAATGGAACGCACAATCACCAGATCTTATCCCAAGTGAACACTTTTAGGATGATATTGAGAGATTTCTTCGTAATAGTGGTCCACTTTCAATGAACCATTGGTAATTTGAAGGCGCCACATCATCCGCTTGTGGCAATATACGTACTTGTACAAATCATCGAGTCCTTGAACACCTGGTCCGTCGAATGAGGGTTGTTTTGAAGGCCCAGATCACCAGAGCTCGCTGTTAGATAGGCGTTCGTAATAATTAACTACTTCAGCTTATATCGTTTTATTGGGTTGGCGAGAACGAAACGTCTGGTGCGAAGGAGCTGCGGAGACAGGCCGCCACCATAACGGAATGGGACCAAACACAGGTGTTGAGGGTATTATGTCAGTTACTATAAATCGCTAGCAGATATGTGCAGAACAAGGTTCACGCGTGTGTTGTTTGGACGACACGTGGCTTGCAAAGAAAGCATGCAGACGATGGATTTGAGAGTCATTTTCCTGTACGAATTTAAACTGGACCATTCTGCAGGAATTGCCGTTCGAAACATTAACAATGCATTTATGGAAAATACAGTCACAGAGCGAACCATTAGGCGATGGATTGTGAAGTTTCGAAGCGGAGATACGGACCTGCAAAACGAAGCACTTGGTCACCGACCTTTTGCTGTTTCTGACGATGTTCTGTTATGTGTGGCTAAAGCGGATCTCCGATAAACGTGTCGTGAGATAACGGCAGAGGTGGTGTCCGTCACACGACAGTTGTTCGGCGTCTGGCCGTGATTGTTAAGGTAAAAAAGCTGGACATGTGGCTGCCGCATGAGATGACAACTTTCAACAAGACTAGCCGTCTGGAAGTGTGCACGTCGCTGCTTGCCCCGAATAAAGAGGAAACTATACCGCATCGAATCGTCGCCTGCGACGAGAAGTAGGACCTTTATGATAATCGGTAATGATCTGCACAATGGTTAAGCAAGGCACAGCCTGCTGGACAGCATCCGAAGTTACTCCTACACACCAAAATATGATGCTCCTTGTGTGGTGGTCCACAGCGGGGATAACGCATCGCAGTGTCTTGGAAAGTATTCAAACCATCACTGCAGAACGTTATTTTGCTGAATTACACCCGGTACACCGGTGTTGTTCTGCTCTACGACAATGATGGACAACGAACGATGCTGACACTGTGTGTCTTGGGATAGGAAGCACTGCCCCATCCCGCATATTATTTGTACTTTTCTCCGATAGACTATCATCTGTTTCTTCGCCTGAATCTTTTCCTTTCCAGGAAACACTTCTCTACAGACAACGAGGTTCAACAAGCAGTTGATCACTTCTTAGGATCCGATCCACAAGACATTTTTCGTTCGGGGATCATGGTTTTGCCGGACAAATGGCAACTATGTGTCGATGCCGAGGGAGATTATTTTACCTAGATAAGTTGTCCTACTTTTCTGTTCTCGCCTTCCACGTGTGCTGGTCCTTTGCCGAACGTTTCATTCGCACTAATCCAATATATCTGTTAAACAACTCTGAAACCAATCTTCAAAGAATTTCTGATTACTTTCAGTAACTTCCATAAAAAAAAATTAATATTAAAAATCAAAAATGATTGAAATAAATTTTACTCTTTTAAACAGATTTTCGAAAAGTCTCTTACCAGCTTCAGGTGAAAGACAGGGTTAAGTAAGCTGTAATTTATGTTAACTGCGATTTTTTGGAAAAATATTAATTGGGATAAAAGTGGCATATTTTAGTGTATGTTTCTGCCAAATTATTCTGAACAAAAAGTTAATCCCAATTATGTAAAAGGAAGAGTGTATGTTTCTGATCTTATCAGCACAATCTGTGAACTATTGCTTTAATTTTTATTTCTTAAAGGAAATATTAAAATTGTTTTATACGCGAATATCAATAAAATATGGCATATGCTTTTTTTCCTGACAATGATAAATACTGCACACATTAACCTGTTTTCTTTTAACAGCACGAGTGGTTGTTCTGCTTTTACGTTAAGACTGCGGTCATTATTATTTGTTGGAATGCTTACAAAATATACATTATATTATCAAATAATCAAGAACACCCAACGACAGCCATGCACTTGTTTTCCCGTTAAAGGAATGAAACAAAGTCGTGTACAAAGCAATTCTTTTGAGGCATCATATAAATTCAAATGAATCCGAATTATGCACTAAAATAGATTATGGTCACTGGCCTTCAGGCCTTCCATGCAACTGCTCCGTCTGCCTTGTTGCAATTTCCTTATGTATATACTGCCTGAATACAATTGCTTTGAATACGTTCCCATGTATTTCTGAGGAAATATTTCTTCCTTAAGAAATTCTGTGTAAAGCACATATTTTGGTTTACAATTCACCGCAGCTGTTTCACACGTTTTCGAATAGATACTATTAAAGAAGCATTGTGTTTCGATCTCTGCTTGCAGCTGTAATAACAACTGTAAGGAGGGTTTACTAGGAATATTGAACGTTTTTGTACCCCTTGTCTGAAAAGAAAGCAAGACTTACATTATTTTACATTATTTGTTACTATTCCGGAAAATAGCACTTTGAATTATTCCAGACACATTATATTACACTCAGGGACAATGAAATGTATGCACCAACAGGAAAGCATCGGATTGAACTGAAATTTTTTGGACGTAATGATACTGATGAATGATACACATGACGGAAACAACAGAGCCGCAGGACAATTACACAAGGATCGGTGGCACGCAGTCCGGTCATTTTCAATAGCGCGTCGCACCGCCTCATGCGGTGATACATACTGCAATACGGCCCGGCATGGATGCAAACAGAGAGCTGATGTTGTCCTGCAGCTGACAGGCCCACACGTGTTGGGCGGTGTGCTCCAAATCCCGGATAGTGCCGCACGGCGGCAGGTGGCAATTGAACTGGCCCCATATAAGCTCAATAGCAGGCCTGTCTGGGGAACGAGCAGGACATGGAAGTGTCTGGATATGGCGTAAGCAGTCCTGAGCAACCAGAGCCGTGTGCGAGCAGGCATATCCTTCTGGTAGAGCGCACCTGGAATCCCGGTCAGGAATAGGAGCACATGGGGCCGTAGGATCTCATCCACATACCGCTGGACCTTCAATGATCCACGTACCACTACTAGATTTGATCGGCTATCGTAGGCTTTGGCTCCCCATACCATAATGCGTTCAGTGGGACAGGTGTACCGCTCGATGGCGAAGTTGAGGTTGTGCCGTTGAACAGGGGACTTAGACACCCGGACACGATGATAATCTGTCCCCAAAACGAAGATGCACTCATCGCTAAACATAACACGTAGCCAGTTTGTGGCGTTCCACATCGCTCTGGCTTGACACCACTGCATAGGCAGCCGGCGTTGTTTCGGTGTTAATAGCAGCACACGTGAGGGGCCCTGGGATCGCAGATTCACTTACTCGAGGCGTTGGGAAATGGTTCGTGGGCACACAGGAGCCGCTACTTCTGCCTGTTCAGTGGACCAGGACCCCGTGCGATCCGTTCTTGCCTGGCCCACGATCCGTCGATCTTCTCTCTAGATGGTACGTTTACAAGCCACTCCGCCGTGTGGCAATGCCGTCACGTGTCCACTGCTCTAAACACGGTCAGACGCTATGTTCAAATTGACCCACCTGAGGTTTTCAGCCCGATGATCAGGCCTCACTCAAAGTCCGTGAAGTTCGTATATAGACGTCTCTGACGACTACGCAGCATTCGTGTCACTCTCTACCCTTTCTTGCGTCGGCAGATGCTTTTCACTTTGATGGGCATCGACTACACGCAGATTAATAAGGGTGCCGGTTCGTGCTTGCAGCGCCACAACCTGGTGTGCGGTCATGGGCATTCACACCAAACGTGGATCATTTTGCACAACAGCACGCTCTCTAGCTATATGCAAAGCTTCGCGGCTGTAACATGTTTCTTTCTAGGTGCGCAAATTTCATTTTCCGTTAGTGTACATATATTCGTCGATATAAATGTCACCTGAATTCAAAATGAAAAGCGGAAGTTGCTACATTTATTACTAATTAAAATTTAGCATGGACGTCATGGTTGTTGTCCAATTTGAATATGTAGTTCAACAGGGATAAATTCTAATTAAGTATTTTCTGAACTCGAGTAAAATCGTAAGATTTATGAATTGGTAAAAAAAGTATATCATGACGATCAAACAAGCCCCCGGTGCATCTGATGCATAAAATATCTTCATTCATCCGGTACTGAATACACACATGCGATACCAATCGCTTCAAGCTGTTTTAACATATCTGAAAAACAAATATCACATGTTATAGATTAAGAACCGAAGTTTCAAAATTTTGAAGAACACATTTGAATGATTTTGAAAAGCTCCTTCTTATAACTTGGTCCGTAAAAAAGTTTAGTCGACAAAACACGAGCCCACAGGGGCCATAGAAAAGGGGAAAATACGTGACGCTGTGGGTCCATCCTTCTTGAAAGGAGCAATAAACAGATGTTCAGGTACGAATGTTCTAAAGTGAAAGCAATGAAGAATTAGAGGTACAGTATGTGCATGGCTTTTTCTGAATGTTAAGTCAGCGGAAAACTAAATATCATACTGCGAACTGAATAATTGTTTTATCTTGGTGCTTTGTATTTTTTACGTGGTGATGGATGTTCATTGTAAATTAATTTAATTAAATTATTTTTCTTATTTAAGTAACCAGTGCTGTATGTTTTGCTTGCTACAGTTTTTTCCTTTTAAGTGGCATTGTTTTTACCTTGGGTTACTTAGGCTTTTAGTGCTGCCCTTTGCAAAGCAGGTAGGATCATCTTAATGTCATCTGATATGAAACGATGTATACCAGAAGTGAGCATTTAGAATTGTCAGAATGCGCGCAAAAGCATGCTGAAATTAAATAAGGAATGAAAAGCTAAGAACAAGCATTTTATGTTTTGCCTAAATTTATAATGATAAATTTATTCCAGAAACAGAAAAACAAAATTATTTATCTTCGGTCACTCAAAACGTCCATTTCTACCTTACATAGAATATAAAATACACAAAAAAACAGCTGAAAGGAAAGTACCCAGGTAGCACAGCTTTGCAACTTAATGTTTGTCCAACACTGAGCAACTGTCTTCTATTCCTAAAAGACGGTGGCTCAGTGTTAGGCCTACGTTAAATTGCAAGGCTCTGCTACCTAGGTAATGATCACTCTTTCAGTTATTACATAAAAAATGTTAGACAGGGCTCAATCTACCGTCAGCTGCGAGCCTCTAAATTTCGGGAAGGAAGCATATAATTCATATTGAAAATATTTCGTTGCAGCGTATCTGGAAATAAATCGCCTTCGAAATTCCAGCATTTCTGTTAAAGACTGGTAATAAAACAGTTGCAAATAAAAAAAAACAGACCCTGTTTTCATTTGAAAGTGTTTAATAATTGATTATCCATATACATTTTTTCTTCGAAAACCTCGAAAAATGCTGTATACAATTTATTCCCACTAATTCATTTAAGGAAAGCATTATTTCCCCTCTGGCGACGAGTGAATTCTAAACCTATTTTAGGATGTCTTCGTTTGTTTAACCGACTTGTACACACACATAAAATTTCTGTAGCCTTTAACAAGGCAAAAATTTTAGAGACATTTATCCTAATATGCATATTTCTTATAACGCGCAATTATTGATTGAGTAAGGATCCATGATGAAGGTATATTAATTAACATTAACGATATACGTGTTATGTTTTTGCTTGGCGTTCTCGATTTTCTTTTATGATAAACCTATAATACAATCACCCGTTTTTAAAAGATTGATTTCTTTGAAACAACAGTTTTACGTTTTCTTCATTTACATCTGCTTAATATTGGTTCATTGGTTCGATCTTGTTCCTTTTCGGAACCTGTCACATGTCAACTCTTTTTTCCTCATAAATTATTCCCCAAGCCTTTATAACATTAAAGTCAGTGTAATTTTCGTTGAATTCCGAAGAGTGTTTGTTTTACATAGTCACAAACATTTGCAGTCAGAGCGTTGGACAGATGATCCACAGAAACAGCATTCTCATTATTCTTTACAATGGTATCAATAGTAATTACATGTAGGAAAGTTAAAGGAATGGAAAAAGGTGTTCTACTTTTCTTCTTTTTACATCGCTCATCTGGATATTGATCCATACTATCAGTGTTTTCCTGTATTAGAGTTAGAACTGGTTGCTGTAGGTCCTAAAGTTGTTTCTTTAATCAGGATTGGTAAATTAAATACGACCCTTCCTTATTGAAAGGCTTTCTGTTTAACTGATGAATCATTTTTGTGGGTAGTTGCTTCGACAAAAAAATAGATACAAATAAATATTTGAAGGATATAAATAATATTGTCATGAAGTAGACAGAGGTGTTGATATATCTTGTGAATAGTACTCATGTCCTCACATGAATCATTGAATCATTCTATTGAGTGTAAGAGGGAATTTCGTCTCCTCAGAGAGTTATGGTTCCTTTGAGAAATGAACCCCATCTAAAACTCCATTGGGATTTCAAACCTTTATCCTGGGGAATCCGTTTACACACCCTCGTGTTTACGTTATAATTGAAATAAAATTAATTTTCCCAATTTTGCATCATTATTTCCTTTATTTTTTTACGAGGAAGTGTAACTAGAAAATTTTACAATAATCTGTGTGATTACTGGGGCATAATATTTATGTGACTATAAAGTCATCGTAAACGGAAAACAAATTAAATACAGAACTATGTACTCTTAAGAAATTAATTAGGTCATTTATACATTATAAGCCGAAAAAACAAAAATATCTGTAAAAACCCAATAGTTGATTTTTAATATGAGTTACTAAAGAAAGGTACTTTGTTGCTACATGTAAACTTTTTTTTTTGAATTTTCTATTTTTTGAGTGGAGAGTTTGGTATTTTTTACAATGCAGTGTTTTGTTCTCAGTAAATAAGTCTTATGATCTTATATATCCCAGGAATGCGACATGCTGTCTTTTAATACTCCAATGTTAATTAAATTACTAATTTCGAAATATTCTTTTAACTATGTACTGTAAATTTTATTTTCCTTTTTTATGGCAAAGCTTTACAAAATCAATACGAATAAAATGGGCTAGAAATTTTTCTTGGCAGATGTATATTTTCCTCTTTTTTTCTTTTTTCGTATGATTTAAGAGTTTAGGTACTCATACATATAAATTTTGAAAATCACAACAGAGTAGGTCTTTCTCAGTACGGGTAAACCAAGGTACTCTTTTTCTTTTCGAAATTCTTTATTTTTTCGTTTTGATATTTGCATTAACAATTATCTTTTATACAGCTGCTCTGTACATTTTGCAGGAAAGTTGTCTTCCTATTCGAGTAGGGCAACTTCTTAAAGAGTAAATATTATTTCAGAACTTCGATTTGAATTTGAACTTACTTAAAGGAAACAAAGAATAACAGTTGAATCGAGATCTACGATTAACTCATAATAAGCCAACACGTTTTTTTCGGAGAATCGTTATGTTTCTACCCATTGTATGCTGTACAGCAAGCCCCGTAATGTGAAAAATATTACGCACATTTTAATTTCGTACGAATATTCAGCAAAAAAGAAAATGTGAAATCCATAACTCAAAAATTATTTCCAAACTTTCTCAATATTTTCTCGATTTGGGCATTTGTAAACATCTTATGCAAAATCATCATGACGCTATACTTTAAATCAGCTGAAATATTAATTCACCGTATTCTAAAACTGAAGCTGTTTTAAAACCTTCAGTATAATACCATTTAAGCTTTGCTGATCCCCAAGTTTCTCGTCAACGCTTTATTTGATTGTTTCACTTTCTGCACCGGTTTCCAAAGAACAAGGCACTAACAAAAAAGGAAATTCACTATGATGCAGTTTTTGAAAATTTTGAGTACTCCAGTATTCTGAACCTAATGAAAAATCTCAGACTTCAATTCCGTTTGAGCACCTGATGGAAGAGTTGGCAAAAAGTCTTGTTTCCTTACCGCACCGAACTCGTTAGCAGTTTTTTGACACCATAACAGACGTTCATTGATTTTCAGAGCTCACATGTGCTGCTTAACCGAAGGCCTTGTTTTAGTCACTGACACATTGAATTTCTAATATGGAAACCTTGTCGTCAGATCCGAAGTAAACACAACCCTATGTAGTTTTTCATATCGGTTAAAATATCTGCCTCGTTCCACATTGTGGGAAAAAGGTTCTTAAAAATTTCAGGACCCTACTTTTGCAGATGTATCGATGTTCAGTGTCTAACAGCTTCTTAATAATAACTACGAAATGACCGCTTAAGGAACATTTTTACTTTGCAGTTTTTTGTGCATCTGCCCATAATGTGAAAAAGAAACCTTCACATACTGTCATAATGAGTACCATACTTGATACGTTCTTAATTTCTTCAGTTCTCTGTTAATTTTGTATGTGATGTCCTTCCGTGAAATTATAATTGCGAACCGGGCTTAATTTTACTCATGAACAGCCGTAAACAGAGACTTAGAGGAAATCAGAAATGAGCTTAAATAAGCATCACATGGCCCCGTACTGTACCGGGGAATGTACTGCTCTTTGGCATGGCCTTATGAATTAGAGTTTCTTTTTTTTGATTGGAGGATTAACGACCACCGTGAGCAACTCAATGGGCTATAAGCAGTCGCCCGTCCCTAATTTAGGGTCACTGGTTCCAGGGAAGGGAGAGAGCCAGTGCCGTAAGACAAACACGACATCCATGCCTGACCGGGATTCAAACCCGGACCCCTTACGGACGAATGATCAGAGGCCAGCGCCTTAGACCACTGCGCCACCGGGGCGGCAATTAGAGCTTCTCTGAGCCTTTAGTCCCATATGTAAAACAACCACGTTTCCTTCCTTTACTTCACGTTCAAGATTTTAAAAATGCGTATTACATGTATCGGAACATTTACCGAAGAACAGGCTGATTAACAAACCTTCATTTAGAGAAAGCCTCCTGTCAGAGAATTTCCTCAGTGTTCTATAGGATACGAAAAACTTGAATCAATATGTAAAACTCAAAACTGTTGTAACATAATAATGTATTATCATTCATTACCGAACTACCTATCTTGGAAAAGTGTGTGGGTTGTTAAAATGCACTGCTAGCTGACTGTGCTAAAAATGTACGCTGAACAAAAGCATGCCGCCCCGGTGGCGCAGTGGTCTAAGGCGCTGGCCTATGATCATTCGTCCGTAAGGGGTCCGGGTTCGAATCCCGGTCAGGCATGGATGTTGTGTTTGTCTTACGGCACTGGCTCTCTCCCTTCCCTGGAACCAGTGACCCTAAATTAAGGACGGGCGACTGCTTATAGCCCCTTGAGTTGCTCACGGTGGTCGTTAAACCTCCAATCAAAAAAAAAAAAAAAAAAAAAAACAAGAAAAAGCATAAATCGCCTTGAAATTATGTATTTCTCCCAACTCAGAAAATATACCAAGGTTGCCTTATTCCATAATTTTGTCAATCAGTGTTTCTACTGACAAACTATTTCTGTAATAAGGTGCAATATTGAATTAAAATAAGGAAAAGAGATTTGGAAACGAAGCTAATGTGACGAAGTTACAATCATTTGAGCAAAAAACTAGTACCGGGGACACGATTAAAACTAGTACCGGGACACGATTTTCGAATTAAATGTTTCGTTTGGGGAATAAAAACCAAACGATTTAAAAGCTATCATTTTAAATCGATCTTCATACCAATGTGGAAAGAAAACCCTGCTTCGAATAAAGCCATTCCTTATATACTTAGTGCAGAAGCGGAATTCTTTACACATATTGCAGTTTTGGTGAAAAATAATTTGGGTTGATACCAATTAACATAGGCGGTATTTTGCCGCTTTCTTATGTTAAAAGAAGTGTGAATTAAGTTACTTAAATATACCTAATTATTTTGTAACATTTTCAGATTCACTGCAGTAAGTTTGAAACACGGTATTCTTCCATTTTATATTTGCTTGCGTCCTTTGTTAAATATTCGTAGGCACAATAAATTTACCGTAGCAAGTATCTCTTTCTAAGACACATTTGAGCATCTGTTTGACATTTTTACGCTTTTCTTATATGTTTCGTAAAGTCAATAAGAATAAACGCTGAATGTACTGCTCTTTTAGGTAACACCAGTGAGTCACCAATCACTTTTATAAATGCCCAAATGAAAATTCAAAACAATAAAATTTGAATCATCTTTTTACCAGATATTATTGATGATCACCTTTATAAATTTATGCTCATCATTAAAACTAATGTTGCTCTAAATCATTATTGCATTGGTCTTTTAATATAGTCCCAGTTGTCGGTCCCACTTGTTGCTTTCCTAAAAACAAAGAGTAACGCACTGACACTTGTTACTAAGATACCCAGCTGTTCCCACTGTACGGGAAACTAGTGCGGTACTTGAAAAAAATACTATAACAGAAATACCTTGCTCTAGACGTTTTCATAATATTCTAGATTTTATCAAAATACGCTATACTGGGATAATCTTTAAATAACAGACTAATTATTTATTAAGATTTTGAAAATATTTAATGACAGCCAGTATTAACTTTTAAACAAAAATTGGCAGTGGGTGTTGTGTAATTTTTAATGTTTTATGTTTTTTTTTCTATTGAGCCCAAATCTGAGGTGAGTGTTGTCGATTGGATCAGTAAATGGTGAGCTTTGAAAGATTTCCCAGAGTTTGTTCGGTAAAACACACAAGTACTGATTACGCTTTTGACAACTCCATTACCCAAAGATTTTCTTTTCCTTGTCATCTAGTGACTACTAGTCAACATTTTTACACACCGAGGAACCTAGGTGGAAGTCAGAACTGACTGAAACCACGCATCTTACAGTTATTCGCTTATATATATTTTTCCATTCTCGTACCTTACCCGAAATCTCCTATCTCCCTACTTCTAAGTTTACGGTGTAGTGTCAGACACTCCCTAAGTTCCTGTCCAACAGCATTCATTGATCCTTCATTTTTAATCAACTTTAACAAAATATATAATCAACGTGGAACAACTGTAGGACTTTTTAACTTTCTAAGGCGTTCGAGTAAAGAAACCATAACCAGTTTGAAAAATTACATAACATTAGTATCAGAACTTCATTCACCAAATAAATTATTTTATAGTTTATAGGCGGAAAAAGTCGCAATCAAAAACTACATGTGGATCCAAAAAATAGCCTAATATTAGAAAATTCAGGATGCGCCTTTATAGTAGAAAACAAATTAGTAGATCACGGGCATCTATCAGCAGACAGCTCTGAAAGTCAATAGATCTAGTAGAATGCCAACACTGACCGAAGTTTTCAACGCAGAGCTTTGCCAAAAGCATTGCCTCACTTCACCGGCTCGTCTTGGTATAACAAAAGATGACAGTGAGCACACCACAAACCTTGTCATCACTGATATCTTTTGACCAAAATTCTGGCCATTATAATTTTATCTTTGTAAAGCTCGCTGATGTTCGATACCTTTCCCACTTGATGAACAAAAATAACACTTATTAATAGAGCTCAGTTTCAGAGCGTATTTGTATGTACTGTTTAACGAGCTTCACATGCGCCGATTTTTACCTGTATCAGCTTCAGTTTTCATAAAGATGAGCTAGTAATAATGTTTGGGCTCCCCACTGTATGTTCTATTTATTATTTTTCACTCTTTATACGTTGCATAGATGTAATAATAGATACACTAATAAATATGATTCTTGGAATACTTAAATTACTCTTTACGAGACACTGATGAAATCAAAGATGTAAGGTAATAGAATACTTCGAAATACAAAACCTTTTTATTTCCTGTGTTTTGAAATATGTACGTACTTTCCTCCACCAATAACCGAGTGAGGTATGGCGCACGGGTAAGATGTTCTTTCAAGCATATAATACACTGCTGGACAATTGCTAAGGACGAATCATAAACGGCTATACAGCGCATAAAAAAGTAAGTATGGTGGGATGCCAAGTGAAATAAAATAATGTCAGAATACCAGGACATTACAAGAAAGACAATTTATTGTGCTCTGAAATCCAGAAGGCTTTGGAACGTGTTCAAGGGACAAACAGGCCATTTTGTGCAGAATACGTTAACGTGAAAAAAATGCAGTTACCGTCCGCAGGCGTTCCGGCGTAAGATGTCAATACGGGATATGGCCACCATGGAGGGCGATGTAAGATTCCACACGTCGTGTCATGCTTTGCACAACATCATCAAGCAGCTGTTGGGGTAATTTATCCCATTGCTCTGTCAGTGCACGAACGAGGGTGTCCTTGTTTATTGGAGGGCATTGGCGACCAGCAAGACTCCTCCCCAAAGCATCCCACACATTTTCAATGGGATTCAGATCTGGAGAACGAGCTGGCCATACGAGGTGTTAATATCCTCGCTCTCAAGACACTCCTGGAAAGTAAGTGAGAAAGAGTGTGCCAAGTAAGTGAGAAAGAGCATGCCATGAGGCAAAGAAACGATGCATGCGTCACCGAGATTCGAACGCTGGAGCATCACCTACAAATGGAATCGACAGAACATTGCGCTAACACCAGTGCTTCACCTGGGCGGCATTACTATACTGTGCAAATTGTTTAGGACAAAGTGAAAAATCACTCTTTTGTGCAAACCTATGTTGTTATATCATTCTATATCTTGATATTCACTGATAAATACCTGTATTAGTTTGAAGTATGTCCTCCTTTAGCAGAAATGACCTCTTGAATACGTTTTGGCATTGACTCCACTAATTGAGTGTACATATGTTTGACTTCATAATCGTGGAACCACACTTTTATAGCATTCGTTATCATGCGTTCTTTGGTTGTACAGTCCATTTTACCTAATCGTCTCTTCAAAATATTCCACAAGTTTTCTATGGAATTTAAGTCTGGTGAATTTCCAGGCCAATCAAGCAAATTAATTTGAATTTCCAGCATGAAATTCTTGACCAATTTCGAATTGTGACATTTGGCCAAGTTATGTTGAAATGTCCCGTCAAAAGTTTGCAAGGATGGAACAATCCTACGTTTTAATATTTCTACGTACTTGGCTGAATTCATCAAACCTTGAACAGGAACTAAGCTTCCAATGCCATTTGATGTGAAAAAACCCCTAAACATCAGTTTAAGAGGGTGTTTTACAGTTTGTTTGACATGCCTAAGTCTTAAGGATTCACAGTTGCTTCGTCTAACGACATTTGCTTGTAACCTTGCTCCAATAAATGAGTTTCATCACTGAAAATTGCCTTTTTTCAGTCGTCAGCAGTCCATGATTTATATTTTTGGCCCATGCTAAACGTTTTATCTTCATTTTAGCATTCAAATATTGTTTTTACGTTGGTCTTCTTGCCTTCCGGGCAACTTTCAGAAGCCTACGTCGTACAGTTGAATCACTAACATCACAGCCACTAGCCAATAAATATCTTTAAAGGACGGTGCTTGTTTTTGTTTTGGTTTCATTTTACTATTTCTGATTATATATTTACCGGTTCGTGGAGCTGTTTTTCGTTTTATTCCACATTTACCTCTCCTTTTTGGAGACGATAATCCAGATGCATTGTATCACGTAAGCAGACTTGATACACTTGATTTGCCTATACCAACTGCAGAAGCGATATCTCTCACTGTCATAGAAGTGTGATCCTTCAGAGCAATTATTTTTGCACGGTTCCTTTGGGAAATATCGATTTTTCATTACACGAAAGCAACACGTACTCGCAGAGAGCAAAAACTAAATTCCACCTGTCACACACGAAAGCTCACAACTAAAGCTGAAGTGCGTATTTTTTGCTTAAAACCTGTGAAACCACATTCTTATTGTCCAATTCTAACAGTCACACCTTCTCACAGCTGATAAAACTGGTTTACGTGGGTTTCCGACATTAACTGGCGATCACATTGCAATTCTAGGAATAAAACAGCTGGTTTAAATTAATTTGCCATGAATAGTAAATAGCTGAATATGAGAAATATTAACGCTGTGTGGAAAATTCATATATAAGTGCTTCTGCCCAGTTAGATATAATTTTCTTTTGAACTTGAGAATTTTTAATTTAAAATTTCCGCTAATACTGCGTGTAATGTTATGACAATTGAATAAAGTTCCATAAAAATAGGCAGCATCCTGGGCAGAAATACGTAAGAATCCGCAGTACTTGATGCAATTTTTTAAACTTCTTCGTACAACAATGGCGTATTGAAAATCACCGAAACCTTTGAGTATGCAATAAAACATTCTACCGTGTTGTAAATAAGTGTACGATTTTTTTTCTTAAAGAGCGAGAAGAGTTGTGATTTATACCTAAGGAAAAAAATACGAATCATTTTTTTGAAATTAATTTTAAATACAGCATACTCTTGTTTCTAGCAGCGACAACCTGAACATTCAAGAAGAAACCATATCAGGACCAGCATCACAAAAATGGCCCCTGCATACTCTGTTTTAATTCCCTGAAATTCAGACTGAAATTGCAAGGACAGTCAATTTCGTCGCCTGAAGTTCACCAACGAAAATGTTATGTGGCAACACGGTACCCGCTGAATCGATCTCATACATCAAAATGGCGACTGTTCCAGAAAAAGCAATGTGCGTACTCTGGTTCTTCGAAACAAAGTAGGTTATTACAATTCAATATCGTCACAGAAAGCTGTATGGCAGAGCTCCAGTTTTCGATAATGCTATCCGACGAGGGTTAAAGCAGTTTCAAAAGACCGGGAGTGTGCAGCATCAAAACGCAGCGGGAAGACTGAGCATTTCGCAGGATGATTTTGATCCCACCCAGGAAATTTTTCTCGAGGCCCTCAGAAGTCAACGAGATGAGCTGCGTCGCAGTTAGGTATGCAACAAACGACTGCTTGGAGGGTTCTGCATAACCGACTACAACTGCGTGCGTACAAAGTTGGAGATTGTACACAACACGGTTAACAGCGGGACAATAAACCCCGCTGAGATAAGGACGATAATCCCTGCGGTTTTCAATTTGCCCAAGACCTTTTATCCAAAGTCGAAGCTAATGCCATTACCTGCGGACATGGATATTTAGTAATAAAGCAACATTTTTCGTCTAAAGGTGGGTACATTCTCATAGCTGCAGAATGTGGGACTCCGGAAACTCTCAAGCCGTTCGAGAAGTTGAACGAGACAGTCAAAAATGAACGTCCGATAGTTTTTGTCGAGTTCTTAAGTGTTGGGGCCCATTTTCTTCGTAGAGAAAACTGTGACCGTTGTTACTTATCTGTACATGCTACAGCTGTATTTGTAGCCTCAGTTGGAATATCGGAAGCATAGTGTGATGTTCCATCAGGATGACGCACCACCGCATTAAGCTGTTATTGTCCGAGAGCTTCGTGACCTGCATTTTCCTGGACTCTGCGTTAGGCCTGGTGAACCCATTCCGTGACCTCCGGGGTCAAACGATATTACGCCCCTGGTTTGTATCTGTGGAGGTACGTGAAAAATATCGTTTAACAGACCACTGTGACCTCCGTCGATGACCTGAAGACTAGAATTTGTGCTGCGATAGCAACAGTAACGCCCTAAATGCTGGCGAACACTTGGATGGAAATTGATTAACGCTTGTATATCTCACGTGCCACGAACGTTACGCATGTCGAAGTGGTTTAGCAATCTGATGTATCGACTGTACGGTTATTAAAATTTTAGTTGTCACCTGTCATATTCTGTTTGAGGTTTTAATTTGTGGTTTTCCGTTCTCCGATTACATGGCACTGAAAACACGATAATACTTATAAATTACTCTGTATTTTAACCATAAACTGAAATCAATCATTTAAACTTTAGTGAACGTAAAGAAAATTCCAAAAACCACTTTTCTCGTCCTGTTCTCTAGCATAAGTACAAACGAGGTTTCCGGCGGATAAGAAGTTTCTGATGAACACTCAAAGCACATAATAGAAGATATTAGTTGATCATACTTATGTATAAAGGGAATGGAAATTCGCTTATTCAGTCGCATAAATACAGATAGATTGTGGACAAAGCAAAGTAGATTTCTTTATATTTGTAGAAGAAATCTGTTTAACTTATTTCAATGAAAACATTACGTACATGGTCGCCTTTTATGCAATAAACATCAGAATCTAAATATCCGATTGTTGAAGTTTAGATGTGTTCCTACTGGAATCTTCCTCTTCCGCATTAAGTCCTTCACATAACACCACCGTAAAGTTCACACATTACATCTACATTTGCAAAGCAGTTTACTAACATAATGATCGCAAAAGATGGGTGTGAGACCTTATTTTTCCTATCATCCACTTAGTCTTCGTTCCTCTTTTTGAACTTCCTGTGAATACGTAATTCTTTCTTCTGTTTCTAGATAAGGGATATTGCGAATTTCATAGAGGAAAGTGTTACTCATTGCCGGTCTGTAATCCTGTATGATAGCACATCTCTTTCTGATGAAAATGAACGGCCGCTCGATTATTGGCTGTCACAACCCTTCCTCTGTTTTTCTTATTTTGATCTTTTTTCGGCAACGTCTTGGCATTTTTCCTTATTTCCTCTATTAACAGATAAGGGATATAGTGGAGTCGTCATGTCATGTGAAACCCCTTACTAGACAACAACCTTGTGTGAATTAACATCTCATTCTAAAGAGAATAAAACGAGCTATGAGTTTTGCATATCAAGCACTTGCTTGCTTTTGAATCCGGTGATCCACTGTTCCTCGGAAATCGTCCTAGAGTAAAATACATTCAGTTGCCACACAGGAGATATGGTGGTCATAAAGCATGTTCACAGGACGTACATATATCTAGCTTTACAAACGTATTGGTGAACAATAGAGGCTTGCAAACTTCTGTAAACACATATATCTACAGGATAACGGTGAACCGAAACCTGATTGTGTCCTTTTATGCATTTCTGCTTCGCTTCACATTCTGGTCTTTCTTCGAGGATGTATTTGTCCTTGTATTCCTCCATTTTATTTCCAGACGGTGGATATATTTGCGCTTCACGCATATGTGGTTAGACGTACTAATCTACAATCAGGAGTGAACACACATCTCATTTTACTTAGGATGAATTAGGAACTAATGATTACGTATTATTCATTTCTTCTTCACTATTCATTCCAATATTCTTTGGAAAACGTCTTAGTCCTCGCATTTCCTATTTCTATTTCCAAATGATTGGTAGAATAATACAATCTAGGCGTATGCCACCCTTTCCAATCTGGCAATCTGGTGTGAGGAACCGAACGAACAAGAGGCATGAAACTACGTTATTTGAAGATATGTTATTATTTCCATATATTTACCAACTGATAAAAATTTCTTACACACCCACAGTTCTTTATGTTTCGTTACTCCATCTTCAATTATAATAATCCACTAATTCTTCTCGTCATTAATGGTTTTATGTAATGCGAATAGACAATCGCTTAATGATCACAAAATACTGTGGTTTTGCTAAGTTGTCACATAAAAGTTAACTATCAAAATAAAAGTTTTTTCTCAAAAATATTACTGTACACTATGTTCCTGATGCTGCATAACACTTTTGCAACCTCTAATTCTATTCAAAAGTTTTTTTTTTGTTTTTACATTCTTTCCATCACCTTGAGAACTGGAATAGATAAACTTATCTCCTGTGCATTTTGTACGATAACATATTTTTTTCAAGTGTAGAAAGAATACATTTCTTGTGCTGTGCAATTTGTTATGGGGCTTATTTCCGCGGAAGGTGAGCAGTATTCTATTAATATGTATTCAATAACAGAAATTATTTCTCTCAGAAAAATAATGTATAAAATGGTAATGCCTTACATTGTATACCGGTTGTTTATATTATTTTTGTAAAGATAGAAATACCGATAAACTTATGTAAGACAGGAATTAGGCGGGAAGAAGAGATGCTAGGGAAATAGTAAAGGTTAATAGACGGTAATACTTGCATATCCCGCATTCCTCGCAGACAAATAATCATGACGTCACTGAGTGACAT
This sequence comes from Macrothele yani, assembly GCA_039090855.1. Classification (NCBI taxonomy): domain Eukaryota; kingdom Metazoa; phylum Arthropoda; class Arachnida; order Araneae; family Macrothelidae; genus Macrothele; species Macrothele yani. Next base: position 23,435 of record JAYWMT010000330.1, on the reverse strand, counting down.
CCCGTCATAACATGTGAATCATAGACCCGAATTGTAGCTATGGAGGAAGATGTCCTGTTAACAATTTTTATAACTCCAACACAGAACAAAAACCCATGTAAAAGTACATTTAATACAGAAGAAATTCACAATCATGTTAACATTTTAGTAGCGGATATTTCAAAAATACCCTCGCACTTTTTTGTTACGTAAGAGCGGGAAAAAGGTTATACTTTTAAATGTTAATTTTGTTGCAAGGGGAATTTTTGCTGTTCTGTATAAATTTAGAAGGGGAAGCGCAAGCTGGACATATTGTCATATGATAAAGAATTTCTTTAAGAGGAATAGGAAGGAGATCTCAGCAACATTCACTATTATTAAAATTGAAAACGTTATGCATTAAAATATCTGGCAAGAATTTTTGAAGATTATTCCAGCAGGTTTATGAATGATAATTCTGACAAGCTACTACGGTGCAGATACGAAGAAACCTGGCAATTAGGTAACCTTACGATGGCGATTTGGACAATGACGTCACAAAGCAATCACCGGAAGGCAATATTGAGTATCACCTTGCTATCTTCTAACCTTGACATAGATGACCATTAGGGACTTCTCAAAGCAATCACCGGAAGTGCAGGATTAGAAAACCTTGTCATCTTCTAACATTGACATTTTCTTACGATGTCGACGTAGACAGTGAAGTCACAAAGCAATCACCGGAAAGGCAGGATGAGCATAGTTTTGTCATCATCTAACATTGGAAGCAATTTTTTGCCAACCGAATGTGTGACATTACGGACTCCGACAGGAATCACGCGTGAAGAAGTGATTCTACCAAAACCCTTACTCTTTGCCTACACGAATGTATGACATTACTGACTCCTTTGTCAGGAATGAGGAGAGAAGAGATACTAGGGAAACACTTATTTTTTTGCCTGCATAGGTGTGTGTCAGTATGGACTCCATTTTCGGTGGAAGTACTCAATGGCTAATGGAAATAGCGACGTCATTTTGCGCTGCTTTGTGAGGAGAATAGGGCAGAAAATTTTTATTCCTTAAGAAATATTTTTACTTTACTTGTCCACTTTTGCAGTTGTTATCCATATAGCTGCCCATTCTCTCAGAGAGGGACATACAGTAATGAGGATTTCTGACAGGTCAGAAAAGTATGGAATAAACTAAAATCCTTAATGCACTCAGAGAATTAAAACAGATTGGAAAGAACTGGAGATAAAACAGATCGAATTAAATTGGGAGAAAAAACCAAGCGCTATAAATTAAAATGTAGTGCACTGCATTTCCCAGATTGTGAAATTAATTGATCGTGCTAATTTTTTTGTGTATTCCAAACACCTAGATGTTATCTGATAATGCGGATACTTCTATGCAATTGCTTACGTTGTATTCGTGAAATAGTTTGTTTAGCCTCTCGCGACACTACTAGAATGCTGTTTCAGATGACTTGCTCTACGTTATTTAAACGGTATACAGTCCGATGAGCCGTCTTACATGTTGGAGTTCGCCATTTATGTATCTTAAAAATCATTCATAGGATTTTTTTTTGATTTTTTTTTTCAAAATCCATTTATATGGTTTTTGAAATGCCATTTGTAACACCACAATCTTACGATTAAGTACAACACTAAAGAAGTGTGTACTTTCCAATCAGATACGTATGTTGTCTGCTACCGTAAAACGATAATGGTCTTGCTGCTTCGGCTATCGTTCTAGCAAAAGTCCTTGCCTTACTGAAATAAAAATGATCCGCGTCGTCGCAAGTACGTATTAAAATTAACAAATTTAATACATATTAACTACCATTAAATATTTTAAGAGGAAAATACATGGCAAAATAATAATACTGCTAATTATCTTAGAACCTAGAACTGTATGCTTCCACTTCCATCGCACTCGACCAAAAAAAAATTCTGACTTCGAACGAAAGAGAAAAGATGTAAAAAAAACATTAAACAGGAATGGTTACGGATAACACGGTGTGAACACCAGAATATAAATGTTCATTTTCTTTTGTTAGACAGTGTAATAAAGCATATCAAGCATATATGTAAAGTAGAACCAAAATTCCTGACGTAAATTTTTCTATTTCTAAAGAGTTAACCGTGTGACGTGACCCATCTCTGACGTCATGCTAGAATGATTTGGATGAGATGACGTCACACCAGCAGCTGTGTTCCAATAAAACAAAGTGATATACGAGTGCACTGTGGGCGTGTAGATGATAACGTCAGCTGCACGACAACATGAAAAGCTAAGCCTGATGTCACAAACATTTGTTTCTCGGTTGTTGCCATGACGACTTTAAAAGTGATCAACGTCTTCGCAACTTAGTCTTTTATAAATAAGGATATATTTAATCTTTTCACATTACAATGTTACAGTTACAGGGGAGAAATCAAAATGTGTCATGATTGACTAATACAGAGGAACATGTTAAATTTCATTTCGCTAGTAGATAAGGTAATTTGCTAGTAAAAAATAAAGCATTTGAAAGTGCGTTTAGCAAATGTTGCTTCTACTAAAAAAGCAAAAAATCATGGCCTGCTTGTAACGCCATCCCCACTCATGTCGTAATCATTGATTTGTCCAAACGGGGAGGAGAGTTACAGTTTCACGATATGTCCAAACGCAGAAGAGGATTAGAATGTCTCCACCTGCTTGAACTGGAATGAGGATCGCTCTGTTACGATCTGACCTGTCTTGGGTTTAGGAGATCTGTCATCTCTAGGGAGCAATATATTTTTGACTTTATGAATATTCCTCGGCAATATGATACTTCGCGTGGAATGGTAATTTCCGTATCTCTCTTTCTCTCTCAATCTCTCTTTTCTTTTTGGAAGAATTTTTTTCTGGTTAATTTCTCCGCTTTTTTTTTCACTGTCCATCTGCTTTTCACTAAAACTATCCTTTTCTTTTATTTGCAGAAAAATATGTCAGCCAAACCTTGCTCGTTATGATACGTGCGCTATTCCTGATGAGTATTCATAAAATTTCTTAACCTTCACGTTAAAAACATTGTACAGATTTATCGAGAAAGTTTAAATGACGTGTAATTTCGCTTTTTAACTTCTTCCTTTTCAAACTTTTAAAGATATTAACGAAATATTTTGTAATATCAGTATAATGGACTTCAAATACAAACTTTGGATTTTACTAAGGGAACTTTGAGTACTTCGAGAGAAAGTACATATCTGTAAGAATCGGAAAAAGTCAAAATCACGGGTTACAAATATCATGAAAAATCATTTGAAAGTGCGTTTAACCTAAGGAAATTGTTTTAAACTTCACAAATTAAATGCAATGTAATTATTAAACACAAATGAAGTAGCCATTAATTTGAGAATAAGTACGCGTGTAACTTTTCTCTTGATATTTATTTCTAAAAATAAACTATTTTAGGACAGTTTAACACGATTTTCATTCATCTTAGCTTTTTACACTAAATTAAGGGTTTAATTGCTTCATAATTTAAAAGAAGATTTCATAGATTAATATAAAAAATAAACTTCAAAAGCAGAAGGTGCCAAGTGTTTGCTGAAAAGTGATTTTCACACTTAATAATCGAAGCTGACACAGCATTCTTCGTCTTTCTTTCTCGATCATTAAACTGTATCCTACAAACGTGATAACGTGTGATCAATGCAACCAGTATCATCAATTCGAAACCAGATGTGAAACTATAAATATAATGGTATCAAAGAATGAAAGCAAAAGATTCGCTAAGGAACACGAACTGTTGGGTTTGCTGTGACAGTGTGCCTTCAATGACTCATAAATGCTGTCTGTGATTTTCGAAACTGAGACAAAATGTTTGTAAAGGACAGTACCATGTGCATGTTTCATGATGCTTATCATGCCATTTTTAAACGGGAACAGATTTAGTACAAAATGCCATGTTACATTGGTCGCGGAATTTGATTTTTAAAAAGAGGAGCTAATTTATTCTAATTTAATTTTCTGATTTAAAAACTCAAAACTACTTAAATTAATTCCGTTCCTCCCCTTATTCAATAAAAAAATATGTGAAGCTTTGGATGACTGAATCCATTCGAACATAATCATAAACAAATATAGAAAGAAATTATGCCAGCACTAAATATATGAGTTCCTTGCCCTTTACGTTTTATTCGAACATAATCATAAACAAAGATAGAAATAAATTATGCACATCACTAAATATATGAGTTCCTAGCCCTATACGTTTCAAACATTTATTTTTATTAAAAATAAAACACTTTATAACAGTATTATCTTTTGAACATAATATGTTATTCAGTCATTTGCTTATATATGACCAACGGAAAATTGTGAAAACGTGACTTGTTGGATAGCTGAATACAATATAATTGGGCTTTGAGGCAAACATGTTAAGCGCCGTTATTCATAATTAAATGTTTTTTGTGTCCGTATTTTTGTTTTTTTTTCCACTTTTTTTTTAGTTTTGTTTTTGTCTGCAAAGGAACTTTTTGGTTATTTTGATTTTACACAGAATGAACCCATCTCAAATATATTCTCAACACTTTATGTTACTGAAAGTAAAATCTGAAGTGAAATATTTAAATAAACAGAGCGAGTGCTCAGTTCTGTAACTTGGTATTTTGTGTGAAATGGATTATATTCAGGTTTTCACAATACATTATATATAATTAATTTTCTGCATTATTTTCCGGTGACAGTCTTTGAAAAGAATTATCATTTCATTTTTTTGTAAAGGGTTTGTTATAAAACATTTTCTGAATTCTACATATTTATTTATACATCAGTTTTACTCCACTTTTCGTATTTGATTTTTAAAATACACCACTGTTCTCAGAATATCTTGTACAATTCAATGAATTCCCATAGGGAAATCATGACTAACTTTTGGCAACTCAAATGTAACTTGTGTGCATTATAGCAAAAATTAGTGTATTTGAATTCTTTTTCGACAATGAAACAAAGTAATATTATTTACCAGCAGCACAATTAGGGATTATTTTCTGAATAAGGTTTCATGTCAATGAAATCCATTTGAATAGTATGCCAATAATTTACATCCAATATGGATACATTATCATTATCTTTGGTGAAATAAATTTTTACACTAATTAGTATAAATATATTTTAAATTAATATCGTCAAAATAATTATCATTATTAAGCGAATTAAAACAGAGAAATTGAAAAAAAAAATTTAAGCTAAAAACGAATGCAGTAAATTCCATTAGGAATAATTAGATGACAGTTCAAACAGTTTAGAATAAATATAACAATAATAAAAAAAAAAAACAGAACAAATGTAACTCTCCTGCGTGTGGTATGTCTTGTCTGAATAACCATCGGCGACTGAGTTTTGTTCTTGTTGTTGTGTTTCAATGTTTCAGTGAGTGCTCGATAACTTCCAGAAAAGGAAGATTTAAGGTAATGGACTTTAAATCTTGAAAACAGACATCGGGTTTTTTTTCTATTAGGCCCCTAAGTAGTCCCAAACACTGGGGATTAGTGGCAGCAAATCAGCGCTTTCTCCTCTTCTGACGTCGCACAACGTGTGTTATTCCCTCTGCGTTGTGCTGTCTTTGTACTTTTAGCGAAATCCATATGTTATTTTGTTGTATTTTTTATATTCGTTTTTCTCATAACTTATGGTGTTTATAAAGCTACAGAGCTTTAGCCCAAACCAATTTTCATCGGATTGGGTGTCTTTCCGTTGGAATGGTTTGGGTGGCTTTTTGAGCAAATAATATTAGTTGGATTGCTGTGAATCATGTTCATTCAGCAAGTTCTTATATTGTCAGATCCATCTTTGGCTGTGAATGGCACCCCCGGCCGGGAGGCCTGCACAGTTGAACACATCTACTCATCTAAATACTAAGAGACTGTGGTTTAAACCACAAAACCCTCTGTCAAAAAAACTAAACAAAATCTTTCGGAAACGTAATGGGAAAAGACACATCACAATTTGAAAGTGATTCAACTCTTTGAGGGTCGAATACAGAGCCGGAGCATACAGCTAGAAGCAATAATATTAGTAATCAGGATCAATGAAGAGGTTACGTCCTCTGATTTCGGATATGCCGATAGAATGCAACACGTGAGCACCAATTTCACTTGCGCGCAAAGCGCATAATGTATATATACACTGACGGAAAAAAAATCCCAACATCAAGAACGGGTTATGTTAATTAAACGACAGTTGGTAGGCGTTGAGAGTACATCTGTAAGATGACGTCTATGCAAATTTCGCGCTCGACGCATACGTGTGGCCCTAGTAGCGCCCCTCGGAACATGCAAAGCAGGTTTGCTGTAAATACGCGCTGTAACATTCGTGAGCATTAGTTATCGTTGAGATTCGACGTAGTGTGTTGATGTTAGTCAAGAATGCCTTTAGGAAGACGAAGAAGCCATTATCAATAGCTCACGGAGTTTGAACGAGGTCGTGTAATAGGGCTACGAGAAGGTGGATTTTCTTTCCGCAATATTGCAGAACGACTTGGCAGGAATGTACCCACTGTGCATGATTGTTGGCAGCGGTGGTCAAGGGAAGGTACTGCCTCAAGAAGACCGGGTTCAGGCCAGCAACGTGGCACTACTGAGAGGGAAGACCGCCGTGTGCGGCGTATGGCCGTGGCGCATCGTACCGCATCTGCGGCAGCAATTCGAGCTGCAGTTGCCACCACAGTGACACAACAAACTGTTACAAATCGGTTACCTGACGTACAGCTCCGAGCCAGACGCCGTGTAGCGTGCATTCCACTTACTCCAAACAGGTGAGCGCCTGCAACCAACCTGTCTGCGGCCGAGACGCACTGGACTTACACCTGGAGTTATGGTGTGAGGAGCAATTTCCTATGACAGCAGGAGCACTCTCGTGGTTATCCCACGCACCCTGACGACACAGTTGTACGTAGGTCTGGCGATTCAACCTGTTCTTCTGCCATTCATGAACAGCATTCCAGGGGGTGTTTTCCAACAGGATAACGTTCGCCCGCATACCGCTGTTGTAACCGAACATGCTCTACAGAGTGTCGACATGTTGCCGTGGCCTGCTAGATCACCAGATCTTTTACCAATCGAACACGTATGGGACATCATTGGACGACAACTCCAGCGTCACCCCTAACCAGCATTAACCATCCCTGTATTGACCGATCAGGTGCAACAGGCATGGAACTCCATCCCACAAACTGACATCCAGCACCTGTACGACACTATGCATGAAAGTTTGCGTGCTTGCATTCAACATTCTGGCGGTTACACCGGTTATTAAATTACCAGCATTTCACAATTAAAACGGCTCAGCTCGCGCTTACATTAAGCTGTGATCTTGAAACCTTAATCGATTAAATATGTTACCTATACAAATGTATTGCCGCCATTTCATTCCTCTACAACTATTTTTTCGTGGTGTTGGGATTTTTTTCCGTCAGTGTATGTAGCGTATATTTGCGTTCCCTAATTGGCAGACGTAATTACTTACATTTAGGTAATTGGTATTTAAACTACTATCCAAATGTAATAAACATCTCTGATCACTCAATAATGAAAATTGATAACATATCTAATTTTATTTAGAGCAAATAATTCTAAACAAAGCTAAATGTTTAGGAATCTTTTCTAAATATAAAATAATTTTATAACGGTATATAAAAAAATTATTGTTTTTCAAAACTTACTGAGATATATGCAATAGTCTTATTTACATTATATTATAAAATGCAGTTTTGTAATATGTGGAAAAATCAAAACTTATTTTTTAAGAAAACATCCGAAAACCGAAATTGAATATGTCCAATCTGATTGCAAAAATAAGCAGAGACAGAATTTGATGATTAAACGAGATTTCACTATAATCTATCATACACCTCTCCATCACGTTTTGCTCTGATATTCCCTGAGGGGACATTCGGGTCCTCACATAATTCACTTATAGAAAAGCCTTGAGCAACATGTGATAGCCCTAGGTAGCCTGCAATATGTGATAGCCCTAGGTAGCCTGCAACATTCTGAAAGTATACTCATCCGTTATGCATTTTAACGGAGGAATCTCGGGAATATTGTAAATAGCATGGGCTTTATTATTATACTTCACGTAACATAAGTTAGATGCGGTACTAATAGTATTTAACGAATAAAATACTGTGCGCCTGCCAACGTACAAAGCAGTTGGGAATTAAAAACAAACAAACAAAACAGGATTAATAGCGCTTTACTCCCACAGTAGGATAATTGCTCGTGGTTCTTGATTGTATTGTTTCCAGAACAACAAATTACTAATTTCAAAACGTTTCCGGTAGAATCCGCATTATAGAACGCCTCATCTAGAATTGTTTCCTTGGGAGACAGATAATCAGGAATAAAGTGTAAAGTATTTAACATCTGAAATTCTTCGTCCAATTTGTGTGAAAAAGCTGAAAACATTGAATTTAGATTCGGTAAACCTTATTAATACCATGCCACTTATTGTGAGGTTCAACATGTCGCGCCATCTATGAGAGCCTGAGGCAGTAAAAAACAGTAAAGCGTTCAGGATGGTTAGGAAGCATCGCGTTGCTGTGTATTTCTCAATTGTATTAAAAAAAATGTGTGACACCAATCCAAAAATTTGTTTTTACTCGATAATTTGCTTTTCTGACTTTTGGGTATCATCAGTTATGAGCGTGAAGTAGACCTAAGGAAATTTAAAATACCATGAATAACTGATTAACTGTTTGGACGTCGCTCTCAGATTTACAGAAGCGATTTGAGAGTAGGAAATATGTATCTGAAATATCGAGTCTAGCGGTATAAGTTTTATGAAGTTAGAAACTGAAATTTTTAAGTCCAATGCCCGTGAATATATACTGAAAGTTCGCATCAACACACCGCAGCATTCGGAACCTCTATTGTTGAATACAGTCCGGTACCACATGTGGTGTGATCCTTTTAAGAAGCTAGGTTGTTCTCTTCTTCACGACTGTAACTGACTCAAAAACGGGTAGCCGCAGCCCCGGTGGCTCAGTGGTCAAAGCGCTGACTGCTGACCTTTCGTCGGGTCCGGGTTTGAATCCGTTGAGGCATGTATGTTGTGTTTGTCTTACGTCACTGGTTCTTTCATATTTTAAGCGCCTGGATAGGCGATCCACAAGTTGTCTCCATCACAACAGACAGCAGAACGCGCGAAGATGTGGAAACAGGGAAAAACCTGTTCTCCATATCACTTCCTGTAAGGATTTCGAGGCTAACCTTACCGCCGCTTAGACTCGACTGGCAGCTATGTTGTTTTTGGAGGACGGCAAGGATGGTCAGATCTGATGCCATTGTTGCCAGGTTGAAGTTCTCAAAAATCAGTACATTTCATCCCACAAAATCAGTAGATTAATTTAAAAATCAGCAGATCTTTCTCTACAATACACAATGTTCCGCTATCGGAATGATAAGTTCTGACCACATAATATTTTCTACTTAATGTCCTTTCTTAAAAGGCAATCTTTAAGTTTTCTGCTATGATCTATTATGCAAAATCTAGTAAAACAGGTGAAATGAACTGTAGAATCCGTTCTGCCAGAATTTTAACAGAACAGTTGTTCTAATCTTATTTTGGCTAATTCTTCCACAAACGGGCGCACTCCTCATTTCTCACAGCTAAGACAGCGGAGCGCTAGAACAGCTCCGCGAGAAATCTACTGTTTTCGATCTGGCAACACTCAGTAAATATTAATTTCATCATATCTTATTTATATTAACCTCATTAGTATTAATCTGTATCGTCTCAATAACGATGTCGTGCGAGACAGAAAAACATGCATAGGAAAAACCTGTTCTCCATATCACTTCCTGTAAGGATTTCGAGGCTAACCTTACCGCCGCTTAGACTCGACTGGCAGCTATGTTGTTTTTGGAGGACGGCAAGGATGGTCAGATCTGATGCCATTGTTGCCAGGTTGAAGTTCTCAAAAATCAGTACATTTCATCCCACAAAATCAGTAGATTAATTTAAAAATCAGCAGATCTTTCTCTACAATACACAATGTTCCGCTATCGGAATGATAAGTTCTGACCACATAATATTTTCTACTTAATGTCCTTTCTTAAAAGGCAATCTTTAAGTTTTCTGCTATGATCTATTATGCAAAATCTAGTAAAACAGGTGAAATGAACTGTAGAATCCGTTCTGCCAGAATTTTAACAGAACAGTTGTTCTAATCTTATTTTGGCTAATTCTTCCACAAACGGGCGCACTCCTCATTTCTCACAGCTAAGACAGCGGAGCGCTAGAACAGCTCCGCGAGAAATCTACTGTTTTCGATCTGGCAACACTCAGTAAATATTAATTTCATCATATCTTATTTATATTAACCTCATTAGTATTAATCTGTATCGTCTCAATAACGATGTCGTGCGAGACAGAAAAACATGCATATAATGAGACAAGATGTTCACAAAGACAGATTAGTAGATCGTTTGATGGAATTCATATTCCGAAAAGAATGTAATGCCAAGAGCACAGACGTTTTCGAAGCAATCCTTCAAATAATAAGGAATCACGAATGGCAATAAATAACCATGCTTTACTTCCTAAATTTTAGTTCTTTATATATTTCTCAGTACAATTTTAAGACTTACTGTAAATACGAAAGTATCAGTTTTTAATTTTTTGTCAGTCTCACAACGTATATACTGGCAACATCGTTTTTTTTTTTAGGTCTTTTTTCAACATCTCAGTTATTTTTTTCATTTAGTACAAGAAATGTTTTTTTGATGAAACCAACGTTAATCATCATGATGAATAAAAAAAAGAACATACTGCAAAGATAACCACTTTGTCAATTCCCATAACGTTTGCATTCGAATTTAAACAACAACAGATACGTTGCCAGATCGAAAACAGTACATTCTTCGCGGAGCTGTTCTAGCGTTCCGCTGGCTTAGCTGTGAGAAATGAGGAGTGCGCCCGTTTGTGAAAGAATAGCCCTTATTTTCATTACTATCGCTGTCATAAATGCTGTTGTTAATTTTTTCTACAAAACCATTTAACCCCTTAAAGCTATGCCACGGAGAACTTGAAAGCATACGCTTTGCATGCAACAACCGACATGCGGTTTTTTAAAGTAAGTCTGTTTCTCTGATTTGTCTTCATAATGTTTATAAAAAAAAATCCTTTCTATTACAGCCTTTGAATTAAGGAGGAATGACATACATGCCACGAGTTTCGACAACAATGGGAACGCTATGCTTCCCACACCATTGTGTTATTTTCCTCACATAAACAAAAATCATGCACACAAAGAGCATTTCAAGATCAGTATTTCAAAGCATTTTCCATTCATTATCTAGTTTTTGAATTTCAATGGGAGGAAGAATCACACTGGGAAAGAAATAAACTAAAGCAGCAACTGATGGAATCTTCTTTCCCAGGACATGGCCAGGGCTAAATACACCAAATTTTGCATAGCATTATCAGCAAATGAAAATCTTTTGATTAAGTTCCTGTGTTAAAAATTAATAGAAGAACAAATTATTGGTAAAAATTCAATAAAATAACAACGCACTACAAAAAATTGTATGAGCCGCTAAAGCCAACCACGTGTTAACACAATTAGCCACATCCTTCAAATCGTAGATCTGTCCAGGTTCAACTCGTGGTGATGCATGCATGGATGTTGTGTTTGTTTAATAGCACTGGTTCTCTCGCTCTTTGTTTCCTGGAACCAGTAGCCCTACATTAGGGTTGGCCGACTGCTTATAGCCCATTGCGTTGCTCACGGGGGTTGTTAAAACAAAAAGGTTTTTCTACCTCTGCATCGGGGATCGCAGCAGTTAGGAATATTTCTCATTCAAGAAAAAGAGCAATGTGGCATAACAATTATTGCAATCATCTGTTTCAATACTAATGTAATACCCAAGCTTATCAAACATTTCAAACAGATCAGATCCTGTTAAATGTTTTTTTTTTCGAAATGATTAAGATATTATGTAAATGTCCTGTTATATTTCATATAAATTTTTCAACAATATCACTAAACGCTTTCAGAAAAATTAGAGTTTAACGAAACATGAAAAAATCAGGAGAAATAATGTGGTTTTCAAAAAATGTTACTAAATCACTAAATGTGTGAAAAAAAATCAGTAGATCTACTGATAAGTCAGTTGACTTGGCAACCGTGGCTGATGCCCTTGACAAAATATCCAGCTGAAGCGGCCATATATTTCGCCTCAGCTGTGGCGTGACGGCTAAGCCCACCTCTGTTTTCGGACCGCAATGGTTCTCGTCTGCACAAATACTTATGAAATGCGATTGCCCAAAACTTCCCGTTCCCGAGAAACTAGCTTGCAACACATAAAGACAAAATAAACAAAACAAATGTACATTATTATAGTATTGTCATTTACTTTTCTGCTAAAGTAGCGATGGAATTTCGCAATCCAGTTTTTTGCAGAACGAAAGGAATCTTACATGCAATCACCATTATTTCTTCAAATTCGAACCCGCAGCTGTAGTATTAAATCAAAATTAAATGCACCATTCGTAGGTACAGGGAGAAAACGAGCTAATATATAATTATACCAAAGAGTAGGCGGTTGGATTGTTCTTTACGTTATGTTAATTCAGACTGGTGAAATTCGGCTGGCATCTAATGCTAAAAACGAAACAATAAAGACGATGAATATTTCCCGGATGCCTTGATGTAATAAACCTTGGGGGTCGGAAATCAGAGGACACGTTGTACCCCCACCTCGGACGCTAACAAACTGAAATCGTGATCATACGATTCCGCTGTGAAAATAGCACCCGCCAACATTTACATGACTGATCTGAAGATGAAAGCACAGACTATTTTCCGTAGGAAAGCATTAGTGAAACCTGTTCGTCTTCAAGATTTGCAATTATATCAAATTGTAAACGAAACGGAAATACAACAGCATTTGTTGAGTGAACTCTTGGGTTGGAAATGTTAGCACTTTTACAAAAAAATACATTTTCATGGAGAAGACGCGATGAAAAAATTCCCGTCTTTGTGAATACTGGAATGTATATGAACTCACAACTTAAGATATGCTTTATCTTGAACTTAGGCTTGCAAACAGTTTAGAATCATTATGCATTTTAACACAATTGCTAAATATTGTTCATTGTAGGAATGCTGACCGTACAACTTCAGAGAATCTGGATGAGGGAATTTTCCAAGCAGCGGCTCTGACCTTGTTAAATTATTGAATAGTTGGGCGTAAAAGGTACGTATCACCTCTGTTACACTGTCAGGAGGAAAATTAAAGAAAACATGGGGAAGAGCTCAACAGCGTTATTCTAGGAGTGCTTTTCTTAGAACGCAATTATATATAACTGGAAACGTATGTATTGTAGTTAAGCTTTTTATTTAGAACGAATATTTGCTTTTTTCTTATTTATTTGCCGTGTATAACCAAATACATTAAGAAAACCAATATCCTCGTTGAGAATAAGTGGCTTTATAAACAGAAGTTCTTGAAATATCCAAATATTTTTTCAATATTTTATAAAATACATGGACAATAACCAAGCGTTTGCAAAAAAAACAAAACAAAAAAAACTAATAAATACGAACGGGTACATTATTCCCAAAAAGTACGATACAACCTTCGTAAGCAGCTCCATGCAACTTCCGTAAACACTCCGAAATATTAAGTTTTCCACGAATTCAGAGTATTAGGTCATAAGATAAATGCAAGAAAGTTACAACAAAATATGAAATAATTACCCAAAAAGAAATGTAACGAACAATCGATTTTCCAATATCTTAAGAATTTAAACCTAGTAAACAAAATTTTACTATCAGGTGGAATGTTATACCAGATATTATATTTTAAATTTATTTGCACATTAAAATGTCACGCAGGAAGCCATGGAAAAACAACAACATGAAATATCTTGTCAAAAACAGAACACAATTTTCTTTGGGAGACTGTGATAAGACGAAATGCGAGCTTCTAAAAATCACGAATTTTCAATGCTTTTCAATGGCAAACAATACCAAAATGGTTGTCAACGCTCTGTGTGGTCAGTCACGCGGAAGGTTATCACAACAGGCAGGATTCAGAAATCCCAGCTCAGGGGTTCTCCTGAATTTACCGCCATGTAAGAAAATAAGAAAAGTCTTATGGTATCGATTGACACACACTAAAAACCATTTTCAGCCGTCTTTGTTGCCTTTATTAATTAGTTTACCAGGCCGAGGTTTCTAATTGTCGTACAGCTGTGAAAAATACTTTACCCCTCACATGTTTAATTTATTGTTTGCTTTTTTAGTTCTTACAGCCACGTTGTACCTAGTTTTATTGTCCGAGCATCGTATTAAACTTAGTGAGCAATAGCAAGAGACTGTGTGTCGTTGTTTAAACATAGAAAACTAAATAAATGAATCGGCTGGAATCAAACAAATAAATGCAACACGAGACAAATGAAAACCTTAAAAGTGCTATAAAAAAGTAAAAATTCAGTGCCATTGTCCTGTACCTCGGCAATATTGTTACCAACGACCAAAATGTTTTCTTACATGTGCATACCAGCTTAGTGATGTAACAGTAGCAGTGTAAAGATGGCGTCCTATTTGACAAATGTGCTAAATAGGAGCAACTTTCTGACATCCTTTTTTTTGAGTAGTGAAGGCGTGAAGCCTATTAAAATTCACCTTCGAATGAAGTTGCAGATTTGTGATGCATGTCTGTTACTCCAGAAAGTGTATGAATGGAATAAAAAGTACCGAACCGGCGAGAGTTCTGCGACAGATTATTCTCGGCCAGGACAAGTACGCAGGGTAAGCAAATCAAAGTCCAGTACTGCAGTGAAAGGCATTGTAACAGGAAATCACCAAGTAACGGTGAATGAAACCGCCGCACTTTTGAACATCAATCTTCGTTGAGCGCACAACATCAACCATGAGGTTCTACAGTTCAACAAAGTGTCTGCAAGGTGGGTGCCACACCATGTGACCCCAGAATTTAAACGACGACGTGTTGATGCCTGTTAAAAAGCTTTGTGGTGCTTTGAAGCAGAAGGTGATGGCTTCCTACAGAGAATTGTTACTGGTGATGAAACCTGGGATCACTACTCTCAAACAGAAACCAAGAGAGGGAGCAAAGAATGGCGCGACCCCTCCTCTCCAAACCCCAAGAACTTCCTCAACGAGCCAAATGCAGGGAAGATTATGCTGACACTTTTGTGATGAACTAAGCGTAATTTTGTAGGACTAAATGCCCATGAGGAAAACTGTAACCAGTGAGACATATGCAAATCTAAACAGTAATCATCTTCGACCTGCCATCTAATCCAAATGACGTAAACATCTCAGTACAGGTGCCTTGTGACAACATGAAAACGCTCGGCCCCAAAGTGTCTGTGCAACAATTGCGACCACACAAAACCTGCACTTCGAGTGTTTTTCCCATACCCGTTTATTCACCAGGCCTTCCCCAAGAGATTTCCTCATCATTAGGCCACTCAAACGTTCGATGGGAGGAAAGACTTTCAGGTCCGATGGACAGATGTAGCAGGTGGAACACGAGTGTCTGCGCACGTGACCGTAAGTATTTTTTTGTACAGGAACCTATGCCGTTTTTAAGCGCTGAAGGACTTGCATTGCATAACATGGATATAACATTGCCAATGATACAGGTGTGTGCAACTTTTGTTCAGTAAAGTGTGTGATAAAGTTTATTTTTTATATGAATCTCCCTTTAACAAGAGGTAATGCACCATTGCACAGGCTATTGCGCCGTTATGAGGTGTAAGAGCACAATTGAAAGCTAAGCCTAGAAATTTAATATGCTAGATATTTGAAAAAAGCTAAAATAAAAGTGAAGTACCTCTTTAAAATTCTTATAAAACACTTTCTGGTATCCCAGGTACGTTTCAAAATTGATTTTAATTCCGCAATGGAGTACAAACATTGATTCTCATACCACGACGGTTTACAAAAATGTGTTCGTTTTATTTCTTGTAACAGATGCATTATGAACCAGAACGCGAATTACTGTCATTAAATCATTCAACTGTTTTTCAAATAGATTCCCACTGAAAGGCGATTAAAAAAAATTCTTTGTTACTTTTACCAGGAAACCAAAGAGTGAAAATTTTTATATATATAAATATTTTCTTTTTAAATAAAAGTGAACATTATTTTGTTTCAATTATTAGACATAGGTTTGCTGAAGGATTTATAAAAAATATCGAATAAAATTAAATTAAAAAAAGCTAAATTAAATTACCATAATTATAGTTGTGACATAGTCTATTTTAATTAATGAATTATATTAAATTAAGTAGGTAATTAAAATAGGATATATCACAACTATACAATTGAAATAAAGAAAAAAATCCTCTTACCTGTGTCTGATTTGCAATTATTGTAGCGCTCTCTGGACGCTATTTGTGGTTGAACACATAAAACCCTTTACTGGCTTCAAACCTGAACAGAATAGGCAGAATGTTTACAATCATTTTACACAGAGATGCACAATGCTGCTCTAACATTGCACCATCTTTGAAGATGTAAGTAAAAAAGCTTTTATGTTAATATGTTGCCTTGTTCATTATTAGCAGAAGTCGTCCGGGCATATCATATAAGAAGAATTCTGTTTTTCGAAAGCAACTATTTAATCTAAACATTAAATTTATCCAATGTTGAAGCTCAAATCGCGTTTTGATTTGAGTGGCCGGCAAATTGATTTCTGCATTTTTATTTTTGCTATGTAATGCAATTTTTCATCAAGCAATCCCAAGTCATAGCGTTTATAAAACGCAGAAATATGCGTATATCACAAAATTAGATGCAGAACAAGTGAAACAGCACCCTCACTCATCTTCAACAGTCTGAAGCAAAATCAAGCAATTCTTCTCAAGTTCGGGCAATCACATTGTATCCAAACTGTTCGGAGGAAATTCGTACGACACACATATATCGGTATAATCAACTTAGGTATTCTAGGAGAAATGTGAGCATGAAACACTAGAATCTTGTGCTACTGATCCCAAACGCAAGGAATCGAAGTTTTGCTCTGAGTGCAAAAAGATTCCTTAACTCAGAGTGCTAAATATGTCTGTTACTGTGTGATATAGAGATTGTTTATTTTAACTTTTCGCGTTCTATTCGAAAACCTATTTAACTGAATTAGGGATGAGAGTTCCAATGAAAACAATTTTGTTTCTGTTCTTTTTGAGCTTTAAGTAAATTGTGAAATTAACATGATAAAAGATGAGTTTAACATATCCGCAATACATAATGTTCAATACATATTTCCAAAAGACATACGTACTTTTGACGTCAACAGCGTGCAGCCAATGAAAGAAGGCCTGTGTCATTAGCTGACTTGGATGGTATAAAAGGTGTGCTGTAGGCAATCTGAAAACATATCACTCGTTTCTGTCATGGATAAAAAGAGCGATTGATCAGATTTAAAAAAAGGGATGATTATTGGCTTTCCGGACCAAAGGTGGCAGTATTTCTGAAACAACGCAGTTTGTGAACTGTTCGCTTGCTGCTGCGGTTAAAGTGTTTCGTGATTTTGGATAAACGGGACCATTGCGAATACGTGATGTAAAAACTGCGGAGCACAACGTGCCAATGATGTGAGAGGAGAACGTCGGCTAAGAAATTCCGTGAGGGAAGAGCAACTCAACCGCCGAATGAACCTGGGGGCTACCTGGATATGTGTCTGAAACGACAGTTCAACTAACCCTGCTGCGTATGTGGCTCCGAGGCAGACGGATGGTCACTGCACCTATGCTAACGAAGGCCAATCGGCAGAAAAGGCTTACATTTGCACGGCAGTATGGGAATTGGATCTCCTCTGATTGGCAAATGATTGCCTTCACCGATGAGTAACGTTTTCTGCTTCAACGAACGGATAGACGTTGGCGTATAAAGCGATAAACATTGGGGAGCAAACACTGTTCAACCATTGCTGAAGGAACACAATCTGGTGGGGGCAGAGCTATGGTCTGGGGAAGGTTTTCGCGGCATTCTCTGGATCCACTCATGCATGTGGAAGGCACTATGGACCGAAATCGTTATGAATTCACCCTTTCAGACCCCGCACGCTCATACATTCTGTTTGTCTTCCCTGGCGCGGATGAGATTTTTCAGCACGACAATGCGACGTGTTTCACATATAGAAATGTCCGAGAGTGGTTGGAAGAGTACGATAAAACTTCAAAGTACTTTTTCTGGCCCCCTAAATCCCCAGACTTAAACCCAATTGAGCATCTGTGGGACCACCTCGAACGTGTTGTTCGTTTTATGGGTCCTCCACCACGCACCCTGCAGCAGCTGTCAGATGCACTGAAGTCAGCATTGCTCCACATAGGTGTGAACCCCTTCCAGCACCTTACTGAGTCTCTCCCAGCCTGTCTAGCTGCTGTCCTTGCTGCAGACTGCGGTTACTCTGGATATTAGCTAGTGGTCACAATAATGTGACTCGGCCGTGTATGTATGTATGTCTTACATTAGAAGTTATCGTAGTAAAAAATATGTGTATTTATTTCCCTTTCTTTTTTTATTTTGGTAGGAGCTGAGAACTTTATAACAGTGTTTTACATGTCGAAATTTCTTCTATATGTTTTGCATATTTATAACTTTTAAGACGGTCCCTTAAAATGTGTAAACAAAGTTCCGCAACATTTAGGTGTCAAATGGCCTCCCACAGTACTGAGTTTTGAAGCGAAAGATACACGTACAGCTCTAGTAATATAGTAATTTATCTCTTGTAACGTAATCAATCCGTGATATAAATTGCTTTTGAACAGCAAAATCACTTCTTACCGTAGCATTTTTTGTAAACACGAGTGTATCAATGAAAGTCCTTGCCGCGAATGCGAAAAAAAAATCATTCGCCTAATAAGACAATTGAACTTTGAGATGATTGATGTGAGAAAGCTTGGAAACCTTGATTTTATCTACGCCAATAAATTCGGATAAGTAGTATTATTCTACTATCTTATATATTAACTATCTACCAACAAGTAATTGGACATCCCTGCAATCGACGACATCTGCGGTCCTGATACACGTCACGGCCGCCGCCGTTAAATATCGCGTGGGAAACAACAACGCAACCAGTCGCATGCAAGATGCAACGCATTTCGGAGCTCTCTGATTTCGAGAAAGGTGTAATTGTCTGGTATCACAGAAATGTCCGATCCATACGTGACATATCCAGCGAGTTGAAGTATCCAAAATCGACAGTGGCCTACGTGATTGGCAAGTGGAAGATGAAAGGTGTCTGTCGAAATGTGCCCCAACTTGGCAGACGCATAAAACTGGGAGTTAGAGACCGACGGGTGCTGGCCAGAGAAATTCGGAAGAACCGCACCAACTTGATAGGCCACATCCGCGAGGAGTTTCAACAAGCATCTGGGAGTGTTCTTTCAATGAATACCATCGGTAAAGAAGCCCATCTGCTCGCTTATCATGGACGTGCTGCCGCCCACAAGCCTTTGATCACCAAGTCCAATAGCACTGCTCCGCTAACGTGGTGCCAAGAACGTCGACAGTGGACCGTTGAACAGTGGAAACAGGTTCTCTGGAGCGACGAATCAAGGTTCACCCTCTACCGTTCGGATGGCAGGGTCTGGATTTGGCGTTTGCCAAGAGAACGCTTCCTGCCGGAATGTAATGTACCAACTGCAAAATTTGGCGTCGGTGGAATTATGCTATGGGAGTGTTTCTCCTGGTATGGCACGGCACCCTTGGTCGCAATTACTGGTAGACTCAACGCCGAGACCTACTTCACCATTTTGGATGACCATGTGCTTCCTATGATCTGGCAGATTTACGGGGTGAACCCATGTTACTTTCGGGATGAAAATGCCACCTGTCATGTTGCGAGGTCCACCATGGCTTGGTATAGTGACAATGGGGTTGATCGAATGGACTGGCTTGCGCAGAGCCCGGACCTTAACATTATCGAGCACCTCTGGGGCGAGTTGGAGCGTCGACTTAAGGGGTGCCCCCACCGTCCGAAATCGGTGAAGGAACTGACCTGTCGTCTCCAAGCCGAGTGGAAGGATATGCCGTTAGCCGTCGTACAACACCTGGTTGAGAGTATGCCCCGGAGGGTCGATGCTGTAATCGCCGCTCGTGGAGGCTTCACCAACTACTGAAGGTGAATAAACTTCGTTTTCCTTTGCTATCACACATGTCCAATTACTTGTTGGTAGATAATGTAGTTGGTGTACAGTTCCTTGCATTATTATTCAGTTACTTATTATGCACACTTGTTCGTGAAGTACAAAATGTTATTTGAAATTTCTCCTGATTTTATGTCACGTTTGCGAATCTTTACGAGCACATGTTCAGATGCAAAGACATGAGGCGTCGTAGCATTTTCATGATAGGAAATGTTCGCGCATCACACAGTGTTCCATAGTGAGTTCAAATCTTAAAACCCAAATTTTTATTCAATTTCGCATCGTATTTTCCGACCTACACGCGTTTTTGCCAGTATTTATGATTGTCTGAGCGTAAATTTTTTTTTTACTCAAAATTGGAGTATGACACTTGGAAAGAGTTCTTGATATGATATTAAAATACCTGTTTAATATCACTTTAAATATTTCGTTTAATCGCCAAATCTGAGAGTTTCTTTCTTCTGCATAACTTTGTATGTATCTTGTTTTGCAATTTAGTTGGCATGACTAAACGGAAATCTTCGTATTTCAATTTCAAGAACTACAATTTTTCCACAGAAGATTTCGAAACACAAAGAAACAAAATTGTTTAACTCAGTACATTATCTTTCGACTGACTGCACATGAAGCCCTATAGTTCACTATTGTAATACCAATCACAGTCTAAAGATAGAAAAGAGAAAGTAAAAAAACAGCTTTTAATTGGTAATACAGTTTTTCCCAAGCAAAGGTGGCTGGTAAAAGAAACACGAGAAAGGCTGTTAAATGCAAAGATGATAAAATAATTTACCATAAAAAAGAACAAGAAAGATGACACCGAATTGAAACTCTGTCCAATAAAAACAGAATTTTTCAAATCGGACCATTTGAAGCAGAGATATTGACAAAAATAACCTAAATTTCTATGTCCACTGAATGAGAAACCATACAATATTTTAAGAAGAAAATATTCCGAAAAGTTTTATCGTCGTGAGTGGCATCGATCCAGGAAATAATTTTTTTGATCTATATTTTAGGAAGTTTAGATTGTATAGCAAATACAACAGAAAAAAAAAATTAACTATTACGGACCCTGGTTGCGAAAATATTATTTACCAAAAATTTGAAATTATAGGAAAAGATTTCCTATCAAAGCTGTATTCGCTGAAGAAAAAGTTTCTCAAATCGGAGTCTTAGAAGAAGAGATATCGGGGAAAACGCAATTTAAATTTTCTCCCTAGCGGAAAATTTATGCGTAACTTGAAAAAACTTCTTTACCAAAAATAATCGTTGACATTAATGGAATCAATAGATAAAAGGATTTTATCAATCGGACTATTAGAAGCAATTATATGGAATAAAATGCATTTTGAATTCCACATCATCTGCCTTTATGCCCTCTAGCGACGAAATTCTAGATCGCAAAGAAAAAAACGAAATGAAGGATCCTCATTCGTATGTTTCCTTCTTCACAATGCAAAAATAATTTTTTAAATCAAACTAATAGTTGCAGGAATATGGTGTCTACAATCGGTCGAACAAACCGGTAACATAAGCACGATCTTTTTTTACAAAAGTCGTTTAAAAAAATTAAAGAAAACAAGGAAAAGAAACGTGTAGCCATATCGCCGGATGATATCAAGAGAATTCAAAATTTATGTGGGTTGGACAAGATGAGCGGTTGTATCCCCTCCGGCTTAAGGCGCATGAATAATCGACATAGATTGCAGAGTTTCGTAACTAGTATCGCAAGTCAAAACCATACATGTTGGCCATTTAAATGAGAAATTGCAAATAAGTAGTAAGCAGTAAGTTACTGAAAACATTTTTTAAAATACTGATATTTACAAACTGATTTCAGTTACTAATAATACCTTTCTAAGTGCACTATTGCTTTTACGTGCCGTAACGGCATGCTATGCACTTAGGGTACGTTTATGCTGCTGCCTTGCAGCTGGCACATCGTCGAGCTGTGCGCATTGATGCCTGGCGATGATGAAACAAAATCACGACGAGCAGAAGAGGACCTTTCAAGCACGTCTTCGAAATTAAAATTTGAGTAATCGATAAAGAATGTCTAATCTGTGGCTTTTCCATTAATCACAATGAAATCTAATTTGCATAGTGTACACTTAAAATAGGTGCCGAGCACAGTTTCATGTGGAATTTTGTATTTCCCACACTTGATAAACCTCCGAAAAGGAACAATTCGTTCAGAGTCATATAATATTTATTTGAACCTATGAATCTCTATGTCATTTTTGGTTTATATAATTTGAGAATGGGCCCACGCACTGCTTAATTAACTTCATTATTTACTGTAATGTTGCTTTAAAATTAAATATTGCAGCGACAAAAACACAATACCTATTAGATTTCATCTAATATTTGTTCACTTTGGTAGCGAAATTGAAATCGCTTGTCCTGCAATATCTTAAATAGACAAGATATTGCAAAAATGTTTAACATTTTTGGGGCAATCCAGGAAAAAGCCACTATTTAATCTTTGCTTACCTCTACTGATTCCTACCAACTTCTTCTGTAGTAAGAATTCCAGAGATCCCTTTTCATTTTTTTTTGGTTTTGAAACTGACATATACGAAACAGAAGTGCGTATAACAGTATAGCATGTAATGAAGCTACATTATTTGTCAATAAAGCAAAATGTTTTTAAAGGCTCAAATATTTCTTTTCAGGTATCATTTTACATTGTTGTTTAAACAAAATAAATAATTATATACGTATGTACCGTTGCAGCTAATAATGTTGTCCATTGTTGTTGATCAACTGCAACATATGTATGAAAGTGCTGGAAAATTTAGATGCAGAACAGGATTTCTTTTTTCAACGGCCCTTTTTGCACTACTAGTTGTGTTTCCTTGTTTGGCTATAGCTACTGATTGCCAGTAGTAGGATAACGTTGGAATATCGACTTTTTATTACCTATGACGATACTACGCCAAACGTCCTCTGTACTGTGCATTTCTTTGCAATCTGCGCCACATAGCGACACGTTGTTTTTTCTCCTGAAGGGTGGATCAATGAGGAGCATTTCAATGGCGCTTGGAGGAGAAATCAATTTAGGACAGGGGGCGAGCGATGGTGGATTGAACTGACGTCAACTCAACTGTCAAATCTGTGTGCTGGGTAAGAATAGATGAGATCAGATCATATGTAGGAGATTTCAGCATTGGAGTGCCTGACCCCAGGTCTTAAAAAATCCTTCGAAATAGGAAGCTAGGAGATTTGGGCTAGAGTGCCCGATAGGAAAGTGACACGGAAGCGAGGCAGATAGGGGGAGGAAAAAGCTCTTATTTATTACCGTAGGACCAATACCC